>JAVXUP010003140.1:0-83740 GCA_033070095.1 Escallonia herrerae | reverse complement strand
ACGTCACATCCCTTCCACTGCCTTAGTCTTCTCAGACGAAGACTCACCGCCGGTCGAACATCACAATCGACCACTGTTTTTAGAATGTACTGTTAATGGCACAGGCTTTCGTCGTGCCTTGGTAGATTGTGGCGCCTCAATCAACATCATACCTCTCATCACCCTTGCAACGGGCCGGCATTCCACCAAGAAAAATCATCCGCGACCCCGTCAAGATTACTGGCTTTGGACAGGGTCCCCAGTCGACCCTCGGCCATATCACTGTCGACCTCATGGTCGGAACTGTCCGTCGCGACACTACTTTTCACGTAATAGACAGCGAGTCTGCCTTCCACCTTCTACTCGGCCGACCTTGGATCCATGTCAACAAGGCCGTTCCTCAACGTACCACCAGTGTGTGAAACTGGTGGCCGGTCCTGCGGGACATGAGGTAGCGATGACAATCCCTGCGACCAAGGCCCCCTTCGAATGTGACGAATCTTATTTTGCCGAGGCCTCCTTCTTCACTGAGCTTGCCGAGGATGGTGAGAATGCTACCCATATACATTCCACCAAGTTGCCAAACTGGGATGAGCTATGCGGAAACAAGCCTCCCAAGGCCAAGACCAAGAAGTAACAAGAACAATGGATCAATCTCGGCGCCTCCGCCTGCTGCCACGACCAACTCCCCCTTCTTCCCCAAGTCCAAGAAGCAAAAGGGTGAGCCGGCCTTTCAGCGTATCGTCAAAGACGGCAAAATCATCTATCAATTATGACGGTACGCGGGGCTCCAGGTGGTCCCTCATCGGACCCCCTCGACCCCGAACCACTTGGAGAGACTGAATGGTGCTGCACGGCCGAGCATTGCCCGCCGGATCCTGACCTCACCCCCGGCGCAGCACCACCTTGCTATGAAGACGGCCCTCGACCACAGGCTGAAGATCTTGAAGAAATCAACCTGGCCGACCCGGGCGAAGAACCAAGGCACACTTACATTGGCACAAAACTCGCCCCCGGCCGAAGAGAGGAGTTGGTTTCCCTCCTGCGCGAATATCGTGATGTCTTGGCATGGAGTTACAATGAGATGCCCGGATTGGACCCTGCCTTAGTCACACATCATCTCAACATTGCTACCGGATCCATCCCTGTTCGACAACACCCGCGGACATTCCGCCCCGAGCTCGAGTTAAAGATCAAACAAGAGATTGAACGCCTTCTGCAGGCAGGCTTCATTGAACCTATCACTCACCCAATTTGGCTGGCTAATGTCGTGCCTGTGCAAAAGAAGAATGGCCAAGTCCGCGTTTGTATTGACTTTCGGGACTTGAACAAGGCGTGCCCCAAGGACGAGTTTCCACTACCCAACATCGACATGCTTACGGAGGCCGCCGCCGGACATGAAACCTTATCTTTCATGGATGGGTTCGCAGGTTATAACCAAATTCGCATGAACCCTGACGATAGCGCCAAGACAGCCTTCCGCACTCCTATGGGTAACTTTTGTTGGAAAGTCATGCCCTTCGGCCTCAAGAATGCGGGTGCTACCTATCAAAGGGCGATGACAGCCATCTTCCATGACATGATACACCGCACAGTGGAAGACTACGTTGACGATCTTATCATCAAATCTAAGAAGGAAAGTGATCATCTCACTGACCTACGAACAGTCTTTGATCGGTGTCGCCAGTACAGTATGCGGATGAATCCGCTGAAATGTGCCTTTGGAGTCTCCTCCGGCAAATTCCTCGGCTTCTTGGTCAGTCGGCAGGGTATCGACATTGACCCTTCTAAAGCCGCCTCCATCCAAGAGATGCCCCCCTACGAGCACCAAACAGTTGAAGAGCTTCCTCGGTAAGGTCTCTTACCTCCGTCGGTTCATCCCTGCCTTGGCCGAACTCATCATACCCTTTCAGCACTTGACACGCAAGAGCGCACCATGGAGTTGGGGTGCGCCCCAACAGCAAGCCTTTGACAAGATCAAGTCGGTACTCATGTCACCGCAAACCATGGTGGTACCCCAACAAGGTCTTCCCCTCTTACTATACTTGACCTCCACGCCTAGGTCCATCGGGGCTTTACTGGCTCAAGAGGTGGATGGGGTGGAGCATCCTGTTTATTATCTCAGTCGATCAATCAGGGGGCCCGAAGCCAATTACTCCGAGCTTGAGAAGCATTGCTTAGCTTTGGTTTACGCCTCACAGAAATTCAGACACTACTTCTTGGCACATCAGATCACACTCGTCACCAAAGCTGACCCACTCCGCTACATGCTTACACGTCCCGCCCTGTCTGGTCGACTCACCCGTTGGTTGTTGCTATTGGCCGAATTCGGTTTATCTATCAAGAATCCTACAGCTCTGCGGAGCCAAGCACTTGCAGACCTCCTGGCCTTCTTCCCACGCCAACAATATGAACCGACCTCGGATCAATTGCCTGGGGAGGAGACAGCCCTGATCACCGACATCGATGAATTGTGGACGCTTGAATTCGACGGCTCTGCCACTAGCAAAGGTCCCAATGGCACACCCCTCCGGCAAGGGGGTGCCGGTATAGTCCTCCGGAATCCAGACGGTGTTACCACTTCACTATCCTTCAAGCTTGCATTCCCAGTGTCTAACAACGAAGCTGAGTACGAGGCACTTGTCATTGGCCTCATGCTTGCCATCAGTATGGGGGCTAAGGCACTGTGTGTGAAAGGAGACTCAAATTTAGTCATGAAGCAGGCTGACGGAGAGTTCGCGGTCAAAGAACCAGCCTTGGCACCTTATCGTGCCTTGGTGCAACACTTGGAAGGACAACTCGGCCATGTCCAGTATGAACATCACAATAGGTGCCACAACAGACATGCGGACAGCTTGGCCACGATCGCGTCAAAGATAGAAGTCGATGGTGAACAGCGGATGCTAACCATAATCAAGAGAACCGAGCCATGCACAGCCTTGAACATGATACCGAAGGACACTACCGCGAACGATTGGAGGCAGCCAATCGTCGACCAACTCGAGGCGCCATCTCTTGCTCATGCCTCTACCCTCACGGACTTTGTAATGTTGGGAGATGTCTTGTACAGACGATGCCCCGGGGGCACTCTGGCCAGGTGTTTAACACCAGAGGAAGCAAAGCATAAACTTCAATTCGGCCATCAGAAATGTTGCGGTCTCGACGGTCCCCCTCTATACCGTCGCCTTCAACGCATGGGTCTCTTTTGGCCATCCATGGCTAAGGATGCTGCAGATGTACAACGGGATTGCTCCGAATGCCTATATGCGCCAGACAACGCGGAAGCTCTTGTGATCAATGTCGAAGGTGATTGGCGCCAGCCTTTCATCCAATATCTATCTCATGGGATCCTACCTCCTGACCGCAACTTCGCCAGAGCCATCAAACGGAAATCAGTCAGGTATTTTGTGACAGAGGGCGAATTATTTCGCAAAGGATTTTCGGGACGCACCTTGCGATGCCTGCAAGGTGCCCAAGCAAGAGAAGTGATCAATGAAGTGCATAATGGTGATTGCGGGGAGCATCAAGGGTCCCAAAAGCTGTACGCAGAATTGCTAAGGATGGGCTACTACTGGCCAACTATGGAGTCTGACTCTATCTCCCATGTCCGGCATTGTCAACCTTGCCAAAGGCACGCCGACAGAATGCACACGCCGACGTCCAACCTCCGCATGGTCTTGGCACCTTGGCCATTTCACTCTTGGGCTCTCGACCTCATAGGCCCCATTCACCCAACATCTCGGGGTCACACTTGGATTATGGTCGCGACGGAGCGTTTCACAAAGTGGGTCGAGGCTATACCCCTACGAAGAGCCACGGGAGGTGCCATTGCCAACTTCTTGCGTGATCACATCGTCTGTCGCTTTGGCATCCCCCGATGCATCATATCCGACAATGGCACGCCATTCATCAACAGGGACGTCCGAGCTTTCATGGAAGGATACAATATCAACCACGCTACATCCACCCCTTACTACCCACAAGGGAATGGTCAAGCCGAAGCCTCTAACAAGACCCTACTGCGGGTGCTATCACGAATGGTACATGACGCAAGTGGTTCATGGTCCGAAAAGCTAAGCCTTGCACTATGGGCTTACAGAACCTCCAAGCATACAGCAACGAAGGCCACGCCCTTCTCCCTTGTCTACGGAGATGAGTGTGTGGTACCAGCCGAGATTGCGGTAGCATCAGCCCGACTCTCCCTAAGCAGTGGACTTGGGGAGGAAGAAACCAGGAGCATTGCCCTTGAAGGGCTTGAGGAAAGAAGAGCCAATGCCTTGCGCCGAATGAAGAAGTATCATGAACAACTCACCAAGGCATATGGAAAGACTGTGAAGCAACGAACATTCGTCGAGGGCGACCTTGTTCTCCAAGCGGCCAAGCATGTACGGGCCAACATCTCAGCCCCCAAGTTCACACCAAATTGGGAAGGACCATACGAAGTGCACACAGCTAGAGAGAACGGCTCTTACCTTCTGCTCAACCCCGACGATGGACAGATCACGGCCCCTATCAACGGCCGCTACCTGAAGAAGTATTATGCATAATCGGCTGCGGATTGTTCCCCCCGCCCTACCCGCCCAACGTTTAGAACACCACATCACACTTTTTGTATACGCACACATGTTTATAGACTTGTAACTTTTGCTGATTATTACAAGTTCTTACTTTACGTATGTAATGGCATTTTGGCCCAAATATTATCAATGCAAAATCATTCATTCGCCTCTATCCTATATGTAATGCACTCTCCCCATGTACATCATTGTTCACTAAGTGATTAACCATGGGCGGGGAGGGGGGAACACCAACGGGAAGACATCAGATGCAGATCACAAAAGTATGCCACAAGCTAAGCACCACATTACAACAACACAGGTACAAAATAACCATATGACTGTCATAATCAATATCAACAAATGCATACAGGTCACAGGTTTACGAGCCACTACGGACCAACGATAGATAGAAAATACAAAGTACCCAACATCTACTGTAAAGAAGCCAGCAATCCACTAACAGGATCAGAAGTGTACGCCTCTAAGGCCTGTCGCTGTCTCTGTAAGTCAGACCATCTGTCATCCCACTCGGCCCGTCGCCTCTCTGCCTCTGTCTGTCGGGCCTCTGCTTCGGCAAGCCGCACCCGTATCTCGCCCACCTCCCGGGTCACATCTGTCAATGCTGCATCAAGCACTCGCCTGCGACCCTGCCAAACCACCTCCTGCGCCCCTATCGCGGTCAGCCCCGCCACAGCCTCGGCACCCTGTCCCCTCGCTCTAATATAATCGGCCAACCAGTCCAACTGGAAGCCATAAGATACGAAAGGCTCGAGCTCCGACATAAAATCAGATATGATCTCCGACGTCCAAGCTGAGGCCGGCACCGCACCAAGTGTCGCCAACCAATCCACGAGCGCAGTGTACAATGCCCTCGCCAATGCTACGCCACGCATGGTCCTAGGTCCAGCAAACGTCTGCGGCTGTGTCGCCCTAATCATCTCCAACCGATGGACTACCGCATCCGGCAATCCGACACCCTCCCACGGTGCACCATCCCCCTGTCCGACTGACGACCCGCCACTAGCATCACCTGCTCCTGTCACCCCGCCACCCACTGACCGCACGCCCACGGTAGCCGCATGCATCGCCAACAGCGCATCCCCAGCATCTACGGCTGACCCTGACAATGTATCCACCACAGGCTCCACAACCGACGTACCAGGTCCCTCCTGTCGCGGTAGCGAATCTCTGACCATCCCATGTGTAGCTCCCGACCCGTCGTGTGCTCCCGTCGGAACATCGGGCTCTCTACTGGCCCACCAATCATCACCATCGAACGTATGACCCATCAGGCCCCCGAACACCTCCTCAACTAAGACCGGCGACGGACTCGGACGACTGGCCGGCTCGACTGGCTCAACAATGTAGGCTGCTGCCTGCTCCGCCGCCACGGCCTCCTCAACGGCTGCACTATCCCTCGGCTCACACTCCTCGGCCGCCTCGGCATCCATCTCCTCGACCTCGTCAGTCGCCTCAACATCTATCTCCTCGTCCTCCTCGGCTCCCTCAACATCCATTCCCCCAGCATCATATGTGACGGCCTCAGCATCCATCGCCATGTCGTCGGACTCTACCTCCATGGCCTCCTCCGCATCATCCAGTCCCTGTCACAACAAAACAAAAAAAAAACCAAAAGAAAAAAAAACAAAGAGAACAGTAGAAGAAGCTTAGAGCACACTTCACATGCATGTGTAACGCAAGCAAAACAGTACCACTAACCTCAGAGTCCGACTCCTCAAACACCTCCCGCGGCCTCTTTGGTCTGTGTCTGCCCCCCGTTGATGAACTCGCGCCCGCCTGCGATGCACTCTCCATCATACCCACTCGTAACGATGAAATGGGACCCTTGCCAGCACCCGGCACCGCGACGCCCGTGCTGGCGCCGGCAAATCTGATACACCCGTAAATAATATCGACATGCCTGACTGCCTTGCTACCTGCGCGGATATCAGCCCCAGTCCTCTGTCCCCGGCAAACACGTCGACCTGCTGCCTGTCGAACGGCGACTGCGCCATCCACTCTGCCCACGTCGCCCGCACTCGCGTCCACCATCGCGCATACTCGACTGTCATCACCCCCGTCGACAACGTCCCGGGCCTCCTCCACTCCGCTGACGGTACTGGCCACCCCCGTGCCTCCTCTAAGATCGTATACCCAAAGGCCCTCCTCACATCCCACGGCCTAGCATAGCCACACGGGGGCTCCAAATCATAACCGAAACTCATGGATAGACGGTCGGGGTTATACCTCGCCACATAATACCGGTTGATAGCCGGCTTCCCGCCATCATCAGTCAATACGGGAAGCCACCCCGGAAAATACGCCACTAGTAGGGCCACTGCCATGTCTGTCAACTCATCCCGACTATGGAGTCGCACAATACTGTCCTGCAGACCAATCCACGGAGGAATCCCATACGAACTATGCATGTCAGTATACGGATGAAGAATGCACTCATCTCGATCGTCAAATATGTCCGCCAACTCACACTCGGGCTTCTTCCCGCCGGCCCAGGCATAGACTCGACCACCCGCATACCAAGCTGCTACCTCGCGCGACCTGCCCGGCCGCGTCACTGTAACCTTCCTCGGCGACGGATGCACCAGAGGAAACCCTACAGGCCGATAATCGACATAGACCTCGAATAGATACCGCTATAAGAACATACAATCAACATATGTCGCCACCTGATAGCGTCCATACGCCCTCTGCACGTCATTGGCAAATTGATCCAGACGCGAGTACAATGTGCCTAAGTAAATAGGGGCCAACCCAACGCGACCGCCCCCCGCCATCCGGACGGCCAACTTGAACACCCTTGGGGACACGCCATCCTCCGGCGTACCCTCCAATACAAACCTACAGATATAGAACATACAACATCTATTACGACTAACCAACCCTGTTTAGATGATGAAAAACAATGCGATTCATGGCCGTACGATACGTTAACATTTTTTTCAAGGCATAAATTTTCTCTAAGTAAAAGACTCGGCTACGACGCATGCAAAAGCAATTGCAAACAAACCAAAAAAAATAACAATGCAAGATATGCTGCAACACAGACAATTGAAGCATGTACCTCGACAAGAACATGGCAAGGAAGCCCGCCAACTCATATCTCTCGTTCTTGTAGTAAGGACCCATGCGAAAGCTGCTCTCCGACACCGACTTCTGCCCAGGTAGTGCGGTTGCCATCCCATAGAAGTGCTTGATCCACCCGCTATATGTCCCCTTCCGATGGCTCTTTATCTCGCTCGCAACCCCCTGCAGCCCCTTCACGATCGACCGTTATGCCGCCGTCAACTGCAATGAACACGCATCCTCCACCCCGTGCATCGGCAACCCGGTCAACATCATCACGTCAAGAAGTGTCGGCCCAATCTCCCCAAACTCCGTGATGAATGTATGAGTCTGCGAGCTCCACCTCGAAAGCAATAATGTCAAGCCCTTAAGATCTCGCACTGGATCCATCACCCTGAACGTCGCCTCTATCGCAGCCACCAATCCCAACGCCTCCAACCTCTCCACCTAAGCCGAACGCTCTAGCATGTACATACACCAAAAATTCCACCCCACTGGCATCGTGTTGTGGCCCTTGAACATCACCGGTGACCATGACATATCTAGGCGCTCCGCCAACAAACCCGGCACATACCTCGGCGACATCACCGGGGCAACCTCCCCACTCGGCGCGCAGACATACAGCGACGGAACCATCGGACTCCCTGCCATCGACGAAGCACTCCACCGCCCCAGGAACACATCTGCAGCCACTCGCTGACTCAGCTCTTGCCATAGCTCCCTTGGCGGGCAACCCGGCACCACTCCCTTCGTCGTCAACAACACGTTGCTGTGACTCGGTACCGGATCAAAGCCCCTCGCTCCACTATCAAAGCTCAACGGCACCCCCAATATCTCCACCGGTGCAGCCTCATCATCACCAAACATGTAGCCATGCGACGTCGTTGCTCGCCCGCTTTCTCCACCGCGACGGCACGCGCTTTGCTTCTTCCTCGTCCTTTTTGGTGAGCCTCCAACATCCTCCCTCGCATCGGACAAGCCACCACCGCGTTCTCCTCGGCCCCGCCAGGCCTCGGCCCCGGCCTGGTCGGCCTCGGCCCGAGCGACATCGGCCCGCCGCCCCCTCTTCTTCCTTCTCTCTTCCCTTTCCCTCTCCCCTCTTCCCTCTTTCCCTCCCTCTTTCTCCTTCCCTTTCCCTCTTCCTTTTTCCCCCTCTCCCCTTTCCCTCCCCGCGCCGTCACCACCCTCGGCCTTGGCCGAGGCTGCCCCTCCCCTTCCTCCTTTCTTTTCTTTTCCCCTTCCTTCTTCCCCCCTTCCTCCCTCCCTTCCCCCTTCCCTCCAACCCCTTGGCCATCTGCGGCCTTGCCCCCTTCCCCAAGCCCCCTTCCACCATGCTCCCCTCCCCTTCTTCCCCCATGGTCGGCCTCGGCCCGGCGGTGTGCTTCGGCCACCGTCGCGGTTGGCCCTTGGCCTCCCATTCCCCCACTTGCTCCTCCTCTCTTCCCTCATTGCATCCTCTTGGCCTCTTGTGAAGTCCTTAATCTCATGAGTTTTCAATCTTCCCTCTTCTTCTCTTCTTTCTCTTTCCCTCTTCTCTATTTTTTCTTTTAAATGTAAAGTCCCCTATCTTTCTCTCAAGTCTTATACTTTCCAACCTTTCCCCCTCTTCTCTCCCAAAAGTCTCCCACTTTCCCCCCAAAACTTCCCCCTCTTTTTATTTCAATTTCAACTTCACACTTTCCCCCCCAAACTTCCCCCTCTTTTATTTCAAATTCAACTTCAAACTTTCCCCCCAAAATCTCCAACCATTCTTTCTTCAACCCGTTACCCCTTTTCGCGCTACATTCGTCCGAAATAACGCTCCAACTTCTACACCATTTTTTTATCGCTGTCTAAAAAAAAAAAACGGGAAAC
Organism: Escallonia herrerae; assembly: GCA_033070095.1. Taxonomy (NCBI): domain Eukaryota; kingdom Viridiplantae; phylum Streptophyta; class Magnoliopsida; order Escalloniales; family Escalloniaceae; genus Escallonia; species Escallonia herrerae. The sequence goes on along the minus strand of JAVXUP010003140.1, from coordinate 74,264 downwards.
CCCCCCTCACGCCTTGCGTTAATATAGCGCCCGTTCCTTAAGTTTCGACCCCGGTGCTTTTCTTTTTTTCTTCTGAAGCCGCGCTTATGCGTGCGGCGCCCGCTCAGGTCGCCCCTCCGCGCGCACCACACGCAGGGGGCTTATGTTCCCAACCCATTCTGGTTGGACCCAGGGGCTCACTAGGGGTCCTGCTTCGCGCAAGCACGTCGGCATATGAAACAGTCGTTCGTCCAACGCATCGATCCGGTCAGCGCGCGCACGCTCAAATCACGTGCTTTTTTTGCTTCACGCGCCTTGTGCGTGACTTAGGCGCAATTTATTTTGTATTAACGTGACCCACGGGAGCGCGATCGTCACACCGGGACCACATGAACAGCGTAACCCGAGGAAGGGGGCCAAGGGGCAAAGGCCTTGGCCAGCCCCATGGGGTCGGCCTCGGCCTCCCCCAGGCCATGGGGTCGGCCTCGGCCTCCCCTAGGGGTTGGCCTTGGCCTTCCCCCCCGGTTGTTCACTCTTCGCACAAAGTCTCTTCCGCGCTTTGTTCGTCTCATACACTTCGTATGTGACTTTGGCACCTTGTTTGTCACGTGGGTACGATTCATGTCGACACGTTTGTCATAACACAACTTCCGGATTCGTCATTGCCCATCAAAACACCTATCGTCGGCGCGCCCGAAGTTCACCTAGGAGGAGGAGTGGCCTCGGCCTCCCTTCATGGGAGTTGGCCATCGGCCGTGGCCACCCCCTATGGTGGGCCTCGGCCTTCCCAAGGGGTCAGCCTCGGCCTCCCCAAGGGTGGTGGCCTTGGCCTTCCCCCATGTTTGGTCTATGACCTCCCCCCTCGCGCGCACGTGTTTTCTCAAGTCTTTGCACCTCCGCGATGTTTACGGACGTTCGTCCATCAACCTCGCGACGTCCGTCGCGCATCAACCTCGCGGCGTCCGTCGGCCATCAACCTCGCGATGTCCGTCGCCCATGAACCTCGCGACGTCCGTCGTCCATCAACCTCGCGACGTACGTCGTTCATCAACCTCACGACGTCCGTCATGCATCAGCCTCGTGACGTCCGTCGTCTGACGACCGCGTACCATCACTTCCAACTTTGTCATTACTACATGTTGCATTCATCATCTTGTTATGACAGGTACACTCAACTCAAATCCCATCTTCGGGACACCCGACGCGTGCCCGTGCACCGTCTCCGCGACATTCGTCGCCGCGCCCGTGCGCCTTTCTCATGATATGTGCCCCCGGCACCAGGTATTGTCTCATGCCGTTGGCATCGCGCCCATGCACCAAAATCAATGTCTCGTGCTGTAGGCACCCCGCCCACGCGCCACAATCATGTTACATGCTTACGGGATGGGCTCACAACCTTAAAGCCATCCCCGTCACAACCATGGGGGGCTCCGGCCCTCGCAGCAGGATGAACTCACAACCTTATAGTCATCGCTGCCACGGGATAGGCTCACAACCTTAAAGCCATCGCTGTCACAATCACGGGGGGGCTTCGGCCCTCGCAGCGGAATGGACTCACAACCTTATAGTCATCGCTGCCATGGGATGGGCTCATAACCTTAAAGCCATCGCCGTCACAATCACGGGGGGGCTTCGGCCCTCGCAGCGGGATGGACTCATAACCTTATAGTCATCGCCGCCACGGGATGGGCTCACAACCTTAAAGCCATCGCCGTCACAACCATGGGGGCCTCCGGCCCTCACAGCAGGATGAACTCACAACCTTATAGTCATCGCTGCCACAGGATGGGCTCACAACCTTAAAGCCATCGCCGTCACAACCACGGGGGGCTCCGGCCCTCGCAACAGGATGGACTCACAACCCTATAGTCATCGCTGTCATGGGATGGGCTCACAACCTTACAGCCATCGTTGTCATAATCACGAAAGGGGGGTTCCGGCACGAGGACCCCTCACCACAGGCTCTGAGCACTGAGTTGCAACCATGTCCATGCATGTTACCATTGATCATCGACACCATCAGGACAATGACCCTCGGGTCACTCCGGGACGGGAGCAGGTCTTCTAAGGGCATCGCGCCTAGTCCGCCTGGCAGTAGGCCATAGGGGCAACCCTCACCACTGCCAGGTTATATATACGTCTCTTGACGCATCTTGTGGGATTCAGTAAGGGCTTGGATTGGTGGCTGGGGCAACGGGCTTACTCTGATCATGCTACTGCGGCGTGGTCAGTCTTCTCAGACAGGTAGAGCGACGCTGTGCGGGACAGGTAACGCGAATTTGGGAACCGGCAGTCCAACGGAAAATCGGTATTTTGGGACCCTCTGGTGACGTGTCACTCCCAGGGGACAACATGTGGCACTGTATGACATAAGCACACTGTTTCCTATAAATAGTGAACCTTTACAACTCAAAAGGGAGACTTTTTGGAGCCATTCTAAAAAGGTCACTTTCTCACTCTAGAATTTGGGAGCTCTTGGATTCTAGAGAGAGAAACATAATTTCGGATCATAGCATTGCACCTTGACTTGGATCACCGACTGCCGGTCTTGTTCGTCTCAACCTTGTCTCCGCGGCACTGCCACTCCTCACGACCTGTCTGGGAAGCCTTGCTCTCGGCCCTTACTCCGTCCTTGCTGTCTCTCATTTGGCATACTTGGAAGCTGACGCGGACTGCAGCCTTTGTGGCACCTGCACGTAGGTACGAACCCACTTCCTTGGCATCAGTTTGGTAGTTATTTCTGATGAATTTTGATTCTATTGGAAATCATTGAGTTTTTTACCGTTTGAAGTGTTATGGAAATCTTTGTCAGTTAGATTCTTGGAATCGTTGGTAATTCTTTTGTTGGTCCTTGTACGACCTTACTGAGCTCTCAAAAGCTCACCCTTCTTTTGATTCCCTTCTGCAGGTGACGATAAGTTGTAGTAGATTTGGGAATGGGTTAGAGTCTGCGTGAGCTTCCGGTGAGCTTGCCACTTCCGTGTAATGAGACCCCTCCGTGGGTCGGTACCGTCACCTTATTTCATAAGGATTCGAGTTTGTAAGGAACTTAGGTTTTAATAATTTAAGCTTAAGCAGTCTTGTAAGCTTGTATTTGAAGAATTTAAGATGGTGTCAGATTAAGTGTTTTGTAGTATGTGTTAGTGATCAGATTTGATAGGTTTGATGTGATCTGATAGGTTACGACCAGGGAGTTCGGGGCGACGGAGTCTCAAATTTTTGGTGCGTTACAATAGCCCACCACCAGTCTTCCATAAGGAAGTCTCAACCTACTCTTGATGGTTAAGGCTTTGGTTTCTAATCGACTTTGAGAGTGGTAACTCAAACCGAAGTAGTGAAGCTAGGAAAGATTATTTCATTAACCAGATATTTTTGTATAAAGTTTGGTTAATTTGTATTATTTTTTATAATCTTTTGTATGAATTTTACAATTTTAGAGTTTAGGCTTGGGAATTAAATTTTAGGTAATTTTTTGGGATTTTGAAGATATATGTGTTTGTTGTGATGGATCTGAGAGTGGAGATAATTGTGACGAAAATGAAATTAGTGAAGTGGTAATTGAAGATTTTTTATTAGAAAATGATGGCGGTTCTTGTAGTAGTAAAAGAAGGGGAAAAACATAATCCAGGGAAATAATTCAGTGAATATCCCTTAATAAAAAAAATTCATAATTTCATTTATTTACCCGAGGGTGATATCTGAACCGCTTGAGTAGGGTACGGGTTCTGGAAAACACTATCCGAAAAAAATTGAGTAAAATTTACCCGATCTATTTTTACCCGAACCCGATCGAATTTTACATGTACCCGGCGGGTTTACCCGTTTGCCAGGTGTATAGATCTATGTTCAGTGTGTGGACATTGCGAATACTATTGAATTTGAGGCAAGGGATTTTAGAGAGAGAGAAGAAGCCAAGGCAGGTAAGAGAGATCGCCCAAAACTATCTCAATCACAAGCGGCACAAAATCATGGGAAGCGAAAATATGCATCTTCGTCGATTACTGTTGGTCAAAGGTGCCAAGGTCAGAGGCAGGGTCAAGCTCAGGGTAATTTGAGTAGGAGCTCGGGCTAAAAAATTTTAAAATACTTTTTAGCCCAAAATATGACTTTAGGATACTTAAAATAGTTGAAACCAATAAAACAACCCTAGAGGGGGGTGAATAGGGTTTTTGAAAATTAATGGGGAATTTAAACTAAGCACAATCATAAATCTCAATCAAACCAAGTAATAATTCAATGAAGATGCTAACTAAACAATCTCAAACAATTAAAGAGCAATAAGTAAAGAGATTGAGTTAGAGATACTTGACAAGGAGATTTAAATGGTTCGGCTTGAACTACCCTCAAGCCTACATCCACCTCTTCAAGGAAGTCCCTTGCAAGAGCACTAGAATCCACTAGCAACAATCTTCTTCCGGGTCAAGATCAAAACCCTTACAACACTTGGTGATATCCCCACACCAAGCACAAGCCTTGAATCCACAAAGCTCACCCAAGACTTGACAAACCCAAGCCTTGATCACAATCCTTTTACAAAGATCAATTGTGTACAAAGAAACCTTCTTGAAAGGAAATGAGTACAAATGAAGCTCTAGTATAATAGAGAGATGAGAGAATTGATGACTTGAAGAATGCTCACTCTCAATCAAAGAATTGCTCACAAAGATGCTCTCTTTAATGATGTAAAATCATGAAGATGAAGAGAGAAAAGTTTAATCTATGAGCCTTGATGTTTCTCTAATGAATGGAGGCTTAGAATGTGGTTTCCATGGTGTATGATGAAGCCCCAAACCATTTATATAGAGAGCAAATGAAATATAGCCGTTATAGACAAAAAGTGAGCAAAACTGCCATTGCAGTCGACTGTATTCCCAATGCAGTCGACTGTATTCCCTCTAAAATAGCCGTTGGAGTTTTGTCCTCGAAAATAGCCGTTGGAGCTGAATTTTGACCAATGCAGTCGACCGCATTGGATTCAAATACAGTCGACTGTATTACCCTACTGCCTATCGGCTGCCTCACGGAACCCCCTTTCCTATTTTGGGCATAACTTTCTCTAGAAAAATCGGATTGAGGTGCCATTTTTTGCGTTGGAAAGCTAATGAAAAGTTTTATCAAGATATGAAAAGATTAGCACCAAAATAGTTTTTGAGAAAATCTGAGTGAGCTCCAAAGTTCACTCATTTTCAAGAACCACACTTGTGTGAAAGGTTATGAACTCACATGCAATGCACAAGGTGTCCTAAGGTCTTTTTAGGTCATAGTCATCAATCCAAGCATCAAACCAAGACTAGTTACATAATAGTAAAGATCAATCATAATCGTAGTAACTTAGCCTTTGCATTCTTTCTTGCTCTTTGACATAGGACTTGATGAAGCTTCCATAGTATGTCCACTATAACTTTAAGCTTCTTTGGCTTCAATCCATCTATCCAACTTCTCAAATGTGTCTTCATGAGTGTCATGTATATATCTACTAAGAATCCACTCAAAGCACACATTAGAACATAATCAATGTGTAGTTATCATCAAAACAAGATGTAAGCCTAGGTTATCCAACCATAGGGCTAACAATAGTGTTTTAAAGATTTTTTTCAATGCTGGGAATACCGAAAGGGGCAATTTTAGTAATTTGCCCCCAGAGGGGGTATTTTAGTAACTTTACCTATAAAGGGGATTTTTGGATAAATTCATATACGGTGATGATATTTTAGTGATTCTAAGTACGGGAAGGCTATTTTGGTGACTTAAGTGTGAGAGGGGTATTTTTGGTAGTTTTATACATAAAGGGCATTTTGGTAATTTTACATATTAGGTGAGGGAGCCAATCTGGGAGAATGCGTGAGTTAGTATTGAATTCATAATATTATAGGGTGGACTGTGTACTAATAATGGTATTGTTCCATTTAGGTGAACGCAAAAGTCTTTTCGGTTAGATTAGCTTAGTTTCGGATCCAGGTAAGGGTTTTTATCTGAACTCCGGGTAAGGATTTCTATCCGAACCCTTATTTCGATAACTTGTACTTGTAAGTATTCTTTCATTTACTTATGACCATTGTCGAATACTAAATTATGCATTGATACAACATGTTATTGCCAAGAAAATCTCAACATTGAACCTGAATCTATTTTTTTGAAATCTTAACGATGCTCACATGTTACTGCATACTGAGCAAATTCAATAATTGTTTGAATTAGTTCTTCTGAATTGTTGTGCCTAGATTTCATAAATGTTTGTAATCATTCTTGCTATTTGTTTGTCGTTATTCTGGACTTCTGAGTGATGAATTATATCAGTATGCTTAATTGTTATTGAAACCTTAATTGTTCGGTTATTTTAATTCATGTTCGTGCTTATTTTAATGCATTTTAAGCAGTGAATTTCTTGTTGATTCTATGATTGTTGGTTTCTTTATTGACTTGGGAATCTGTTAGTGGGGAGGCGTTAAAAAGGGTCTGAACATACGTAATTATGCAGGGCTAGTACTTTAATGAGAAGGTCTAGTTGTCATACATCATGCATTGCATGTGTACACTTTTTGCGCATTACCTGAATGGCATTGCTTCTATCCAGGATCAACATCTCTGAATTTGTTCACATTGATCTTACAAGAATTGTTTTGAGAATGATTTTCAAATGAATGTCTTATTATCTGATTAAAGGGATCGAGTGAAAATCCTCCCCATATTGTGATCGATGTTCAAATGAATGTCTTGTTACCTTATTGAAGGGGATCATGTGAAACTCCTTCACAGATTGTGATTAAACTATTTGTGATCATCTGAAACCCTTCCCCTATTTCCCTTGAAGTATTTGTGTACGTTTTGAAACCCTTTGAGAAAATCATCATTGTAATTTAAAATGATGGCTTTGAAATGATCTTCAAATGATCATGTTGGTATTTGGTTATATTGTTAATGTTCATTTCGAAACTGAGATGATTGTCAATGTTTGTTTTGGTGGCCCCTCCGGGGGGACATGTTTATCTATACTAGTTTTTGTGTTTGGTTATTCGATCTGAGTCCGGATGTAAAACCACGAGGTGTTTGTCTAGGAATGTCTTTAGTCATTTTTGTTATATACTTATATGACTGATTATGATCATTTTCGAATTTATCATATTGTTCATGACTGTCGAAATGTTTTAAAATATTATCATAAATGGGTTCTTTTGAATCTTTTGTAATTCCTTTGGTTGTTCTTGTACGACCTTACTGAGCTCTCAAAAGCTCACCCTTTATTTGATTCCCTTCTACAGGTGATCAGCTGAAGAGTGCTCAGGAATGGGTTTAGAGTTTGTGTGAGATTTCGGTGAGCCCACCACTTCTGTATAATAAGATCCCTACGTGGGTCAGTACCATTAACTCGTTTCAATAAGAACTTGAGTCTTAAAGAACCTAAGCTTTAAAAGTTTAAGCTTAAATAGTTTTTTAATCTTGTATTTTGAGGGATTTGAGTTGAAGTCTAGTTAGATTCTTTGAAGTATGTGTCAATAAACAGGATTTGACAGGTTTGAACCGGAAATCCGGAGCTCCGCCACCCCGAACTCCCAGGTCGTTAACCTACCGGATCACATCACACCTGTCAGACCTGTTCACTAACGCATATTTCAAATCATCTAATTCAACATCAACTCAGATTTCTCAAAATACCAAATCACCAACTACTTAGCTTACATTATTACAGCTTCGGTTCTTCGCAATTCAAACTCTTAAGAACAAGTTAACAGTACCGACCCGCGGAGGGGTCTTACTATACAATGGTGATGGGCTCATCGAAATCTCACACAGACTCTAACTTATTCCCGAACATGCTACATTTGATCTTCACCTGCAGAAGGGAGCCAAACGAAGGGTGAGCTTTTGAGAGCCCAGTAAGGTCGTACAAGGATTACAAAAGAAATTATAACACGACTCCGAAAAATCCAACCGACGATGATTTTCAAAACTCTTCGAACGATCAAAACTCAATGATTACCCAAAATGATCAAAGTTCATCCAAAATAGACGCCAAAATAAATTTTAACAATAAGAACAAAACCCAAAACGATCAATAAAAGATTCTTTTCAAGTCATCATTTCCAAAATATAGCAGATTTTTTGAGGGATTCAACCCAAGCACAAATCATTTCAAATAATACAATAAAGGCTTGTCAGGGGATTTCAACCCAAGTACAAATCCTTCTAACTAAATACGATGAATATTTGTCAAGGACTTTCAACCCAAGCAAAAATCATTCTAGCTAATAAAATCAAAAATCAATGTGGATCCTGGGCGATTGCAATGCCATTATGGCAAGCTAATATAGTGTACACATGCATTATGTACTAAAATAATTACTAGTCCACTTGGGTTCTAATAACAATCATGTATTGATGTAAGTCATTGTTCGGAATTCCAGAAGAAAATCACAAATAAATAGCAAAAACAATTGCAAACCATTATCGAATTTAGGTGCAACAATTCGGAAGAACGGATACAAACAATTATCAAATTTGTTCAACCCGCAGTACAGGCGGGCATCACAAGATTTCCAATTAATCGATTCAGGTTCAACATTAGGGTTTTCTGGGCAAGAACATGTTGATATCAATACATAACTAAGAGTTCGGAATTAGCCGTAAATATATCAAAGGAGTACTTACGAGTACAAGTAATCAAATAAGGGTTCGGACCAAAGTCCTAGCCCAAGGTTCAGATAGAATCCCTTACCTGGATCCGCAACTAAATTATCCTAACCGGAAGTCTTTAAGTTTAACCTAAATGGAATAATCAAACCATTAGAATATAGCCTACAGAACAAAAGTATAACTTAATACGAACTCACACATGCTCCCAAAATGAACCCCCCTCACAGCGTATGTAAAATTACCGAAATGCCCCTGAGGTGTAAAATGACCAAAAAGCCCTGCTCGGACTTAAATCACCCAAACGGTCTTCCCATTAGTAGAATCACTAAAATAAGCTTCTCATATGTAAATTTATGCAAAAATACCCTTCTTAGGTCAAATTACCAAAATACCCCCTTGGGGTGGCAAATTATCAAAATACCCCTCGTTACACTTTAATCATCAAAATGACTTTTTCATAAGGAAAGTCACTAAAATAATCTTATTATATGTAAATTTACTTCAAAATACCTCTTATAGGTAAAATTACCAAAATACCCCTTCATGTGGTAAATTACCAAAATGCCCCTGGGGGTTTTTCAACACCGAAAAAATCCAAAAATATCCTAAAACTCTATTTTAAACATCATGATGTTATTTTGGGAATAATAAGTATTTTAGAAAATTTCTACCCGAAAATTCCAAACCGGTACTCGGACCAGGGGCCAAAAGGCCAGTTCTGCGAAAAATACCTATCGGCTTGAGAATGGCACGGAATTGTAGAAAATTAAAAAATATCAGTAAAATAAGGTTTATATAAAATTTTCACATTAAAATAACTCGGCTTACTATGCTAAATAATTTGATAAATTTCTTTAATCGGTACCCCAATTTAGTGCCCTTTGCAGACAACAAAAAATTCTTAAAAAATTTCACAGTGTACGTCTCGTAAAAGTATTAGGGGTTACTGTTTCGGACTTTATCTAATTTTAGCCCTAAATATTTATAAAAATTCACAGAAAAACTGCCTAAGATAATTCCTACCTTTAGCGACAATTACACTTCCTATTCAAATTAAACACACATTGATTCATGGTTTTTAAACACACCTCTCCTCTTCCACCTCACGACTGAATATATGCAGCTATGACAATCCATACTTTCACCCACGGTTATACCCCATTCTCATTCCTATAACTGAAAACCACATCCTAATCCACTAATACACAACATATACATACTATTACATATGTAATCACACACACAAACTCACCCGTATCACACATGTTCAAGAACACACACACTGAACTTCTCAAGAACACACATGGTCAACACTCAAACACACACACACACTACTCACCTACAACCCTCGAAAATTCATCCTAACATAATCAACACATCACGCCCACACACACTACCCCATACCTGAACATATACACTTGCATATACACACTGCACAGCCACGTTCATAGCTGTGCACACGCACACAGTGAGCACACACACACACACACACACACACACTAAGCACAGTGTCAAAAACACACTCAAGGTTTGAATTCACATACTATAATAAAAATAGAAGAATTGACCTTGAGGTTTCGTCCTTAATCTCTCTCTCTCCCCCTAAATTCTTCTCAGCCGAAGCCCCTGCTTATCTCTCTGTTTCTTGTTCTCTATCTTGGTTCCTCTGTTTCTTGTTCTTCGTTCTTTCTCTTCTGTTTGTTCTTCTTTCCCGAATTTCCTTTTTGTTTTCTTTTATTTGCTTTTTTTTCTTCCCCCTTATCCAATCTATTATTAAATAGTTTAATTTAGCTTAGTCATAAACCTAGTAGGAGGTGGCCAACTTAAATAAAAATTTCCTAAATTACTTTTATAAAATTGCACAAATGCCCCCAAACTTTACATATTTTCAAAAAAGACCCCTAAACTTTCTATAATTACATTTAAGCCCTAAAAATTTTCTAATCCTTGTTAATTAAATCAAATGTCACTAAACACACAATATCACTCATATTATTACCTTTGATCACCAAAAAAATTTATTTTACAATTATACTCCCAAAATTTTCTGAAATTACGAAAATGCCCCCAAGATTTCAAAAATTACGTTTTTGCCCCAAATTTCTTTTAAGCTTCAATACGCTTGCCCAAAGTTATTGCCCGTCTATTTTTTTTCGGAGCACCAATGGTTATTTTAACTGGCTCCCGAAGTTCGGGATATTACATTCTTCCCCCTTATAGAAATTTCGTCCTCGAAATTTGCTTGCGGATATCCTATCACTTATAACATCTAGGTACTACACTTCTGCTGTGCCACTCTGATAAGCGTTGCACCGTAGCCAAGCTACACCAAATCTTTGTGCCCACGTTAGTTTCTACGAACACCCGGACGCAACATTTATATTCTAATTGTAATGTTAACTCAGTTCGATCAGACCATCACTCGTGCTCTAACCGTTCCAGTATTTCGCAACAAATGACTTGCTAATACGAAACCCACTAAGCTAAACCTACACTGCTCTGAATCCAACACATAGCCAGCAAATTAAATCAAGCTCCCATACGACAGGCTGCCCCGCATTATGCTGATACTATACTAGAGATTACATCATTTGTACAACTTACTTAACGTTGATAAGCTTAACTTTTTAAGCTTAAGGCATATCGAAATACTAACCGATAGTCTCCCCCTGACCTGCGTTTACCCCAGCTAACATGGGTAGGGTAATCAATTACTATAAGCACTTACACCTCGCAATCACCAACACAGATAATTAATCATGACAAAAAGTTGTAGCCACCCAACTTTCATTGCACACTCTAATACCTCAAAACAATGACTCCAAATTATTGCCAAGTTCATCATTAAGAGTTGCGTTATCTTAACGTAGCTATGTATTGCATACTTACGGTCCTGCTTACACTTCACAGAATGACGGAAAACTATAACCACTATGGTTTCACCACACACTCTGGTGCCCTATTTCACGAACCCAATCTATTATCAAATATGTCATCTAGAGATGCGTTCTCCTTACATAGCACAACATATGATTTTTCGGATACCTATATATTTATTTTCACTAGAGTATAATACTCTCTATTAACAAATCACTTCTGATTCATAGTTACATTATTTACAAAAATCTCACAGCCTTATTTTTCAATCATCTATTTCGAATAAACCGTTAAAATCTTCCTGTTCCAAAAGCAAATAATTAGCAATCTATTATTGTGGGTTCAGCCAAATTTCCATCTTATACCGAATCATCAAATAGATTATCCAAACCTATCCCCGTTCCCGAAGTATACTCCCGCTCAGAAATTATTTGAGGCTTAGGAATCTACTTAATCTCATATCCAAGTAGGGGAAACTATGTAAATCATGATAACATTACTAGTGTACACATGCATGATGTACTAAAATAATTACTAGTCCACTTGGGTACTAGCCTGTGTTTCATGCCGGATTCAACCTACCTTATACCGCATCCCCACTAAACAGGTACCTAGGCCAACACAGAAAATTAACAATATAAATGAGCATTAACATAAGCTCATATCCCCAAAATCAATTCGGGTTCTAATAACAATCATGTATTGATGTAAGTCATTGTTCGGAATTCCAGAAGAAAATCACAAATAAATAGCAAAAACAATTGCGAAACATTATCGAATTTAGGTGGAACAATTCGGAAGAACGGATACAAACAATTATCAAATTTGCTCAACTCGCAGTACAGGCGGGCATCACAAGATTTCCAATTAATCGATTCAGGTTCAACATTAGGGTTTTCTGGCCAAGAACATGTTGATATCAATACATAACTCAGAGTTCAGCATTAGCCGTAAATATATCAAAGGAGTACTTACGAGTACAAGTAATCAAATAAGGGTTCGGACCAAAGTCCTAGCCCAAGGTTCAGATAGAATCCCTTACCTGGATCCGCAGCTAAATTATCCTAACTGAAAGTCTTTAGCTTTAACCTAAACGGAATAATTGAACCATTAGAATACAGCCTACAGAACAAAATTATAACTTAATATGAACTCACACATGCTCCTAAAATGAACCCCCCTCACCGCGTATGTAAAATTACCGAAACGCCCCTGAGGTGTACAATGACCAAAAAGCCCCTCTGGGACTTAAATCACCCAAACAGTCTTTCCTTAAGTAGAATCACTAAAATAAGCTTCACATATGTGAATTTATGCAAAAATACCTTTCTTATGTCAAATTACCAAAATACTCCCTTGGGGTGGCAAATTATCAAAATACCCCTCGTTACACTTTAATCATCAAAATGACTTTTCCATAAGTAAAGTCACAAAAATAATCTTACTGTATGTAAATTTACTTCAAAATATCTCTTATAGATAAAATTACCAAAATACCCATTTGGGGTGGTAAATTACCAAAATGCCCCTGGGGGTTTTCTGACACTGAAAAAATCCCAAAATATCCTAAAAATGCTATTTTAAACATCCCGATGTTATTTCTGGGCCAAAAAGTATTTTAAAAAATTTCCGTCCGAAAATCCCAAATCGGTATCCAGACCGAGGGCCAAAAGGCTAGTTCTGCGAAAAATACCTATCGGCTTCAGAATGGCACGAAATTTTAGACAATGAATGATATCACTAAAATAAGGTTTCTATAAAATTTTCACATTAAAATAACTTGTCTTACTATGCTAAATAATTCAATAAATTGCTTTGATCCGTACCCTCAATTTAGTGCCCTTTGCGGACACCAAAAATTCTCGAAAAATTCCACAGTGTACGTCTCGTAAAAATATTAGGGGTTATAGTTTTGGACTTTATCTAATATTAGCCCTAGAGTTTTATAAAAATTCATAAAAAAATTGCCTAAGATAATTCCTACCTTTAGCGACAATTATGCTTCATATTCAAATTAAACACACACTGATTCATGCTTTTTACACAAACCACTCATCTTCCACCTCACGACTGAATATATGCAGCTATGACAATCCATACTTTCACCCACGGTTACACCCCATTTCTCATTCTTATAACTTAAAACCACATCCTAATCTACACAAACTCACCCGTTTAACACATGTTCAAGAACACACACACACACACACTGAACTTCTCAAGAACACACATGGTCAACACTCAAAAACACACACACACACACACACTAGGTACAGTGTCAAAAACACACTCAAGGTTTGAATTCACATGCTAGAATAAAAATAGAAGAATTGACCTTGAGGTTTCGTCCTTAATCTCTCTCTCTCCCCCTAAATTCTTCTCGCCCGAAACCCCTGCTTCTCTCTCTATTTCTTGTTCTCTATCTTGGTTCCTCTGTTTTTCTTTCTCTTCTGTTTGTTCTTCTTTCCGGAATTTCCTTTTTTTTCTTCCCCTTTATCCAATCTATTATTAAGTAGTTTAATTTAGCTTAGTCATAAACCTAGTAGGAGGTGGCCAACTTAAATAAATAGTTCCTAAATTACTTTTATAAAATTGCACAAATGCCCCCAAACTTTACATATTTTCAAAAAAGATCCCTCAACTTTCTATAATTACATTTAAGCCCTAAAAATTTTCTAATCCTTGTTAATTAAATCAAATGTCACTAAACACAAAATATCACTCATATTATTACCTTTCATCACCAAAAAAAATTAATTTACAATTATTGTAATACCCCGAAAATTTTCTTTTCCTTATGCAAAAATTGTATATTTTTGAATAAATAAGTTTGTGGTCTTTTGTGAAAACTAAAAAAATGAATTGGGATTATTTTTAAAAATTTTGATCAGATGAACAGTAACTATGAACAGTATTTTTGAACAGTACTTTTAGTCGATGAACAGTAACTTTTAGTCGAATTTAAAAGGTGTTTTCGGTCGACTAAAAGATGTTTTCGGTCGACTTAAAGGCGATTTCAGTCGACATAAATGTATTTTCAGTCGACTCAAAGTTGATTTTTGGTCGAATGAAAACTTGATTTTTGTCCCATATAAATAGCCTCTTTGTTTTATTTGAGCCATTTTGTTCTTGGTTCCTTGTTCCTTTACGGAGGAGAGGGAGAGAATAGAAGGCTTGGAAAGTTCTTTTGGCGCTAGAGTGGTGCTTTGAGGTTTTCTTTTCGTCGGAAGCTTGTTTGAGGTAAGGGTTTGAACGTTCTTGATGTGGTAAAGGTTTGTAACGTTTTTGCTATGGTATGGGTTGCTTCGTTAAATCTGAAAATGAGTTGTTGGAGTTGATTAATCTTGTTTTGTAAGGGATTCTACCTTTTGATTTTGGCTTGGGTTTCCTTCGTTAAAATCGGGAAAAATATTGGATTTTGATCAAGCTTGTTGTGAAAAGGATTTTATCATCGTTTTTGTTATTGGAAAGGTGTCTTTGGAATCCGAAGGTTTATGCTTCGTCAATTTCGGTTCATCTATATTTGTTTGCATTTGATTTGTCCCACTTTTGCCCTCTTTTGAGAACAATGTTTACCGCTTTTCGTTTGTGCCTGATGATGCACATCATTGAATTCGTATATTTGTGACCGTCAATTTAAGATTGACATTGACTATGTTGAACAACTCTCGAAAATAGAGAGGGTCCTATGGACACATGTTTGTTATACTAGAGATCCGAAGCCTCCTAGTATGCTCCGGAGCACACGTTTGATGTTTGATGTTTGGTTCGACATTTGGGTCTTATGACCACCATAGTCATCGTATGTTTGTAGCGTACCCGACATATAATTGAAATATGTTTTGGGTTAAACGCTTAATGACGTTTGCTTTGGTATTTGGCAGTAAGATATGATTGCATTTTCATACCTTCGGGCTTGTATTTGATTTGGGTTCTTTGGAACATTTTGTATATTTGATTCACCTTATTTACATTGTGGTCAATTGCTATATCTTGTTCGTCAAAGATTTGGTTTTGTTTTGGACTACGAATCATCGTATTTGCTTCCCATTGATTTTCCACTTACTGGGCTATTCGAGCTCACCCCCCTATTCGTTTGTTTTGTCCTTTACCACAGGTATCGGACGTGATTTTGGGTGTGACGTGTTTGGGGGAAATTAGAGCATTTAGTTTTGTTAGTATCTTTGAACAATGTAAATCATCTGGGGACTCTACCCGAAAGTGGGTTAGTTGGATATGAGACTTGAAAATTGTATCAAATAGTAGAGTCTTGGTCACATTATTTGGTTTTTAGTGGATTTTGATGAGGAAGATTGTTAGTTAAGTTTTTGAAAGGATTGTATCTAAACTCTTGGATCTTTTGAGGTGAGTAAGATTGAGATTTAGATAATGGTGTTTGTGGCATCGTAGATGCTTTGTTATACATTTATAATGGTTATGTCATCGACGTGTTTGAGTCTTGCTTTAAAGATATGTATGGACCTTGAAGTTGGAGTTTTGATCTTTGAGCAAAATTGGATAATGAAATTCTTTTTGGAGACCTTTACCCGATATGGGTGATTTGATAGAATTAATTCTTGTGTATATTGTTTCACCGCTGCGTTTAGTAATCGTTTTGTAATGAGATTATTTTGGAGAATGGATTGTCATAGACTTTTGTTCGTGGAGATATTTTATCTTAAAGGATTCAGTTGCTCTGTCTATACCGTTATCTTTAGAACTGTAATGGTATATAATGAAGTTTGATGTCAGTCGCGGCCTCTCGTTTTGGGGGCGTGACGATTATACCCCCAAAATTTTCTAAAATTACAAAAATCCCCCTAAGATTTCAAAAATTATGTTTTTGCCCCAAATTTCTTTTAAGCTTTAATACGCTAGTAATACCCGGGCATTGCCCAAAATTAACGCCCGTCTATTTTTTTTTTTAGCACCAATGGTTATTTTAACGAGCTCCCAAAATTCGGGATATTACATTAACACTTCAAGAGTTCGAGGCGACGGAGCTCCGAATTTCCCAGCTATTACATGTAGAGACATGGAAGTCGATTATAAACCATGAAGATAGTCTAGCTATGAAGAAGATGAAAAAGATTTTGATGGATATCCCTTAGGTTGTTAATAGGACTTAGGATTTTTTGCTGCCCTAACTTTTGCCCACGCCACCCTTTCCAGGGTTTTCATCCTAGTGGTCATTTTTCTTTTCTTTTTTTCATGGCATCTTTCTAATTTTTCATTTTTCTTTGCCCTCACTTTTTCCTAGGCCACCCTTTACAAAGTTTTCGTCCTAGTGGATGTTTTTATTTTTATCAGGAAATGTAGTCAGTGTTTTAGCCAGTGCAATAGAAGAATTTTATTGAAATATTACCGCACCCGAGGTAACTCTACGGGCTGCCTAAGTACCTCCATCTATGTGTTACATCGATCAGTGTGTGCTGGAAAATGTTCTTAAGGAGGATTAGGTCATTTCTAGTTCAATTACAAAAGTTGCTCAAGCATAGTACTTCTTTAATCGATCTAGATTGACTAACTATGACAAATCAATTGCATCTAAGTCGACTAACAGTGCATCCCCAGCTACGATTGCTTGATCATATGGGGACCTGAACTATTGGGTTCAAACTTTCCTCGCAACTTTCAAAATTTTCCAATATTCTCCTTTTACACCAGATCTCCTTCCTTCAATCCAAGTTCCTTCACTCGCTTGTTAAAGGCTCGGGCATTTTACTTCTAGTAAACCTAGATGTGATGTAGTGCCTCCAGTCTCTTCTCATCTGCTTGTGCCAATTCCTCAAATATGTGTCTTCCCCAGTCTTCCTCGGTTATTTAATTCTCAATAGCACCTTGAGAGAGTTAAATTCCAATTCTACTGGGCGTACGACCTTCATGCCGTGAACTAATGAACACGGGGTTAGCCCCAGTTGACGTTCTCACTCATGTCCAATATTCCCTAGAGGGTGTAGGGGAGTTTATCCGGCCAACTCATATAGGAATCTGTCATTTTACTCAACATGATTTTAATGTTCTTGCTGGCAATTTTGACAATCCCATTGGTTTGTGGATGGTATGGTGATGAGCGGTGCTGGATGATACCGTACTCCTTGGCTAGGTCTATGACTTATCCTTCAAATGTAGCCTATTGTTTGAGATCAACTCCCAGGGTACTCGATATCGCCAAAGAATGTCCATTCTGATAAACTGCGCGATTTTCTGGCATTAAGTAAGGCATACGAGGAGGCTTCTGCCCACTTTGTGAAGTAATCTATGGCTACTGGTATAAACTTTTGTCCATTTGATTCTTTGGGACTGATCTTCCCTATCACATCTATTGTCCATACTGAAAACAGCTAACGGGAGGTCATGTTGTATAATTCTCGGGGAAGGGAGATGTTGCAAGTTCGCATACACCTGACACTTGTGGCACCTTCTTACATGCTAGACACAGTCTTGCTCCATAATACTAGACACAGTCTTGCTCCATAATACTCCAATAATATCAATGCTAAAGAACCTTCTTCGTTACGATTTGCCCGTTCATATATGGTCTACACTTTTCTGCATGTATGTCTTCCATGATTTGGCTACTCTTTCTCTCGGTTAGACATAACAGGTGTTCTCGACACATGATAAATTATGTCTCCCATCATCTCACAGCCCATTAGGATATTTTTTGTCCTGGATAAGATTTTGTATCTTATTATATCGAGGCTCGACTACTCCGTCTTCTTCTACGAGCGCTATCATAAAATAGCAGGCTGATCGATTTCTGTTATGTATGACAAACGGTTTTACCTCCCGTCCTTTGGGTATGTCAATTATTAATGCAAGGGTGTCTAGGGCATTAGATAAGTTATTCTTGACTTGGGGTAGGTGATGGAATTCCATGTCTTTAAACTGGTCTACGATTCTCTCCAAATAAGCATGATGTATTTACAGACATTTATCTCTGATCCTCCACATACCCTAGATCTGGTAAATGATTATTGTTGAATCTCTAACACTGTGATCTCCCAAACTCCTAGGTTTAGGAACATCTCTAAACTAATAATACAAGCTTCATATTTGAGAGTGTTGTATGTACAGTCAAAAGTCAGCTTGATGGCTATAGGTGAATGGGCTTTATCTGGTAGATCAACAAAATCCCTGCTCCAAAATCTTTACCGTTCGCTGCTCCTTCAAAGTAAAACTGTCATCTCATCTTTGATTCAACTATGCATACTCCTTCATTTGGGAACCTCGCCTCCCATCAACTAGTATCATCCGTTGGACAATCAGCTAACATATCGGCCACGGGCTTTCCTATGATCGACTTCTATGAGATGTAAGTAATATCAAACTCCACCAACAACAAAATCCACTTGGCTTTACGGTTAGATAGGACAGGGTTCTCAAACAAGTACTTTACGGGGTCCATTTTGGCTAGCAATCTAATGTGGCACGCTAAGACCAATGTCTTAATCTTTCTGTTACCCAAACCAAAGATACACATGTATTCTATAGGGTCAAATAATTCACCTCCCTTTGGGTTAACTTCTTATTCACATAGTATATAGCCGTCTCAACCATGAGTACTCCAAATGTTAGGCCAACATGGCTCCGTCTGTCGTATCGGTCATGGTGAGGTATAGTAAAAAAGGGCTACCAGGTATGAGGGGCCTAGGACTAGAGGGTTGCTAAGGTATAGTTTAATTTTTTCAAAGGCTTCCTGGAACAAAGGTTCCCATTCTTTAATGGAATTTTTTCTTCAGCAGTTTGAACATGGCCCCACAGATCATGTTTAGTTGGGATATGAATAGGCTTATGTATGAATTCTATCAAAGAACCCTCTGATTTCCTTTTCTATCTTGGGTGGGGGCATCTCCACTATGGCCTTGATCTTGGCTAGGTCTACCTCTATCCCTCATTTGCTTACCATGATACCTAGCAACTTCCCAATTGTTACTCCCAACACACACTTTTACGGGTTCAACCTTAAATAGTACCGCCTCAATCTCTCAAAGCACTATCTCAATACTGTACAATGGTCATATCATCCATATACACTTCTACCTCCTTATGGATCTGTCATGGAACATGGTGGTAGCGGTTCACTGGTAGGTAGCCCAAGTATTTTTCAAGCCAAAAGGCATCATTGTGTAACAGAAGGTACCCTAGGGGGTAGTGAAGGCTGTCTTCTCTTGGTCTTCAAGGGCCATTATTATCTAGTTATACCCCACAAAGCAACCTACGAAGGATACCAACTCATGCTCGGTTGTGTTGTCTATGATGGGTAAAGGGAAGTCATATTTTAGAGAAGATCAGTTTAGGTCTCGGTAGTCAACACACATCCTGACTTGACCGGAAGTTTTGGGAATGGGTACAATGCTGGCTAGCCAGGCAAGATATTCTATCACTCAGATAAATCGGATGTGGAGTAAATTAATCACCTCCTTCTTAACCTTGAAGGACCATTCCAGCCTCAACTTGCGGAGTTTTTATTTGACAGATTTAGCTATGGGTAGGATAGGTAGGTGTTGTTTTACAATTGATGAGTCTACACCGGACATGCCACTAAATGACCAAGCAAATACATTGGTAAATTCCTTAAGGAGTGCAATAATTTCTTCTCTTTCTCTCTCATCTAGACTAGCCCCTATTTTGATTCCTTTTACATTTTTGGAGGAGCCTGTATTGACTTTGAATGTTTCTTCGGCTACTGGCTTGACATGACTAGATTCTTAATTTTTAATTTCTTTCAGCATTTCTCTTAAATATTTTTTTCTCTTCTAAGTCCATTAGGTGTGACTCATCATTAGCCAAATTGATTAATTCATCATAGCCTATATCAGCAAACCAAGGGATAATCAAAATCAACTATTATATTATCAATGAAGTAGTCTGGAAAAACATAATAAGTAACCAGATTAGATTGGCTAAGGTGACATAAGCGTCCAAGTCTTCTGGTTCTGGAGCATCTTTGGCAACAGGACTTCCTTTGATAACCTCTCCTATAGTTAACGGTCTGCACTTAATTGTTCAATTTTATGTGTTGCCCTGTGTTGGAGTGATTAGGCATGCTAGGTCCACAATCTATAAGTTCACTTCACAAATAAGCACTAAGATAAACATATCAGTGAAGCATGTTGTTATTGCTTCTGGGTTTATCAAATCCATCCAATCTGATATTTTTTGGTACCCTGCCTAGTTTATATTGGCAATTCTTCATCCTCAACCCACTCACAGTCGTAGAATATCTTTCATCCTATAATTTGGTTCATGGTCTCAACACTGTAAACTGGTTCTGGAGATCCATAAAAAGGCTCACTCTCTCCTTTTTTAATGAAGTGCATGTCTATAGAAGGGATCTTGGTCATGCTCATGCGCTTCTCACCTTTCTTATCCTTCTTGACTTGGGCTAGATTCCAAATAGTTTCCTTCTTTTCCATTTTGGTCAGCTTATATCCTAAGCCGATCTGGTTCTTTTTGTTCTCCATATCTGGGAAGTTGGGAATTCCTTGACAATTTTTACCTAAACCTTTTTTGGGAACATAATAGAATTTCTTTAACATGTGGAGCGTGACCGTACTGCTGTAGGGAGGTGAAGAAGTATTCACCGTGACAAACCTCCTCATACTTGAGACACTGAATTGGGTGATCCATCTTAAATCCACTAAGCAGAATGTCAAAAGATTTGTGCAGCACCTGAACGCTGTCCTTCTCTATCTGTCCAATCTGAGGCAATTGCAAATCTCTCATTATGGTGAAAATAGCATTATTCAACATAAACTTAAGCTTCTGGTACAGTATAGAGGGGATTGTACCCATAGAATGTATCCAAGGTCTTCTAAATAGAAGGTTATAGGCAACGGGTATATCCATTACTTGAGACTCCACATCAAAGCTAGCAGTGCCTACAATCATCGGAAACTTCACTGTACCAATCACCTCCCTTCAGGTGTAATGATAGGCTCGGACGGCTTGGTTGGGAGAGGTGAACTCTGATGGGTCTAGGCTGATGGCTTGAACAGTGCATAGGGGATAGACATTTAGAGCATAACCATTGCCTATGAGGATTAATGGAACCTTCTTATCAAGCACTTAGATAGTGATATGGAGCAGGTCCTTATGGCTTGGTCCTGATTTGCGCAAGTCGAACTTGAAAAAAGTGAGGATATAACTGTAATGAATAACCCCTAGCACTTGGGATAGGCCTTCGGGTTGGGTCTGGATTGGTATCGAGGCTTTATTAAGAAGTTTGATGAGGGCTTGGTGGTGAGAATATGAGGCAAACAATAGTCCCTATATGCAAAGGTTGGCTTGGGTTCTCTTATAACTGTCTAAGGACTTCAACATGAGAAGGGTCTTGAGAGAATAATTATAATACCCCAAACTTTGAGAGCAATTTACATGACTATCAGAGACCCAAAAAATAAAAGGGCAATAATTTTGAGTAATGCTCAGGTATTAGTAGAGTATCGAAGCTTAAAAGAATTTTGGGGCACAAATATAATTTTTGAAAATTCTGAGGGCATTTATGTAATTTTGAATTTTGGGGGCATAAATGTAATTAATATTTAGTGATGAAAAATTAATGAAATGAGTGATGTTGTATGTTTTAGTAACATCAAATTTAATTATGAAGATTATGAGAGTTTTAGGGGCAAAAATGTATAATTTGTGATTTTGGGGGGCCATATTGTACATTTTGGAACCTTAGGGGGGGCTAGTTTGCAATTTTTGAAAATTATGCCTTATGTGTCATTTTTTCAAAAAATTTGGTGTAGGGAGATGCCACCTCCTATGTGATGACTAATCTGATGTTGTTTTTATTATTTTAATATGATTTTATCCTAAATGAAAAGAAGGAAAAAAAACAAAAACAAGAGAAATAAAAAAGAAAGGAATTTCAAGAAGAACAAAAAAAGACAAGCAGAGAACAAGAAACAGAGCATGGGGGAGGAGGAAAAAGGGGAAGCTCGGGTAGAAATCTTTCAAGGTGAATCTTTATGTAGTTTCATTTGGTGTGATTTCAGTGTGTGTGTGTGTGTGCGCGCACTGCGTGTGTTTGTTTATGTTGCTGTGTAAAGGCGATGCTTCGGGTGTGGATTCACGAGAGGGAATTGGGAGTTGTATGTAGTGTATGGTTGTAATATGGAGGATTGGTAGGAGTATATGAGTTTGTGGGGGCTGATGGCTGTGGTGGAGCTCGACAAAGTGAACCGCGACTGGGCGTGTGTGTGTTATTGAGTATGTGTGTCATGGTTGTGATTGTGTGTTAGTGTGTGTTTTACAGGTGATATAATGTATACCTAAGGGTTGTAATGTGTAGTTTAAAGGAATTAAAGGGTGCACAAATGGGCAACGATGGAAGTGAGTGTGCATATGGGATGGTTGTACTCGACTGAATGGAGGGGATGGAGAGTGTGTGTGTGTGTGTGTTCGCGCGCGCGAGCGCGTGCACGCGTGCGTGCCTATATAGTTGTGCAGTATGTGTCTATCAGTGTGTGTTCTGTGTATGCACAGGGTGTAAGGGTTTTGTATGGGTGTGTTTAGTGAAGATTTTGGTGTATAACGAATGAAGGAGGTGTTAAAGGGAGAGTAGCACTGAATTGGAAGGGTTTGGTGCAGCTTTCAGCGTGTGTTTGTGGTGTGTAAAGTGTTCAGTGTGTGTGCATGCTACGGGTGTGAGTGTGTGAGAGATTGTGTATGTAATGTGTTTAATTGTATGTTAGTGTGAGTATTTAGGTGTAAATTCACTTGTGCAGGGGTTTTAGGAGTATTTGGAAGAGTGGTCGTGGGTGAAAGGAGTGTATCAAAGAGTTGTGTGTGTGCTTGGCCAAGGTAGAAGACGTGTGTGTTTCTAAGGTGCACTAGTGTGTGTGCGTGTGTTTAATTTGAATAGGAAGTGTAAGTGTCGCTAAAGGTAAAATCAAATTAGGCAGATTTAATCAGAATTTTTATAAATATCTAAGGTCAAAATTAGACAAAGTATAAAACAATACCCCCTAATATTTTTAAAAGAAGTACACTCTGAAATTTTTCAAAACTTTTTGGTATTCGCGAAGGATGCTAAATTATGGTATCAATTAGGAAAAATTCTAGATTTATTTAACATAGTATATAAACTTATTTTAACCTGAAAATTTTAAAAAAAATCTTATTTTATTGAAATAATTTATATCTTAAAATTTTGGGTAATTCTAAGGTCGATAGGTATTTTTCGCTAAACTGGCCTTTTGGTGTTCGATCAGGACACCGATTTGGAATTTTCGAGCGAAAATTCTCTAAAATATTTTTTAATTTAAAAATGAAATTAGGATGCTTAAAATAGTGTTTTAAGATATTTTTGATATTTTTTCGGTACCGAAAACCCCCATGGGTATTTTGGTAATTCTCCACCTCGAGGGGGTATTTTGGTTATTTTATCCATAAAGGTTTTGAGTAATTTTATATACGGTAAGGATATTTTAATCATTTGACTTGTGGAAAGGTCATTTTGGCGATTTAAGTGTAACGGGGGGTATTTTGGTAATTTGACCTAAGAAATGTATTTTTGAATAAAATTGCATACGATAAGGTTATTATAGTGATTCTACTTACGGGAAGACCATTTTGGTGATTTAAGTCAGAGAAGGGTATTTCGGTAAGTTTACACCTACAAGCATTTTGGTAATTTTACGTACCCGGTGAGGGGATTCATTTTGGGAGTATGTGTGAGTCGGCATTAAGTTATAATATTGTACTGTAGACTGTATTCTAATGATTGATTATTCCGTTTAGGATAAAGTCAAAGACCTTCCGGTTAGGATAATTTAGCTCCGGATCCGGGTAAGGGATTCTATCTTAACCCTAGGTAAGGACTTTCATCTGAACCCTTATTTTGATAGCTCGTTCTCGTAAGTACTCATTTGGTCTACTTACGGCTAATGCTGAACTCTGAACTATGTACTGATATCAGCATGTTATTGCCCAAAAAACCCCAATGTTGAACCTGAATCGATTATTTGGAAATCTTGTGATGCTCGCCTGTATTGCATGCTGAACAAATTTGATAATTGTTTGTATTCGTTTTTTTAAATTGTCGTGCATAAATCCGATAACTATTCTCAATTGTTTTGCCGTTTATTTGTGATTCTCTTCTGGAATTCCGAATGATGACTTATTTTGGTATGTTATGGTTATTGAAATCCGATCTGATTTTGGTGAATTGGGCTTATGTTAATGCTCATTGATATTGTTGAATTTTTTGTGTTGACCTGGGTATCCGTTCTGTGGGGAGGCGGTATAAGGCTGGTCTGAATCCTGCATGGAACGCAGGCTAGTACCCAGTGCTACTAGTTATTATATTCTGGTACATCATGCATGTGTGCATCCGTGCTTTGCCAGAATGGCATCGCGATCGCCCAGGATGAACATTAATTTTTGATTTATCTGCTCTGTATATTGCCGTGACTGTTACAGAAATGACTGGAAAGTATTATCTGAAATAATTTGTGCTTCTGTTGAAATCCCTTGAGAAATCTTCATTGTATTTGGAAAGGACTGTCTCAGATGATTTGTTTACGTTTTGAAATTTTTTGAAAAACCATCATTTTATTTTAGAATGATGACTTTGAAAATGATCTTTTATTGATCGTTTGGAACCCATCGTGATTGTATTTGTCTATTTGATATTTATTTCTGATAAATTTTGATCCTTTTGGAAATCATTCAGATTTAGACCGCTTGAAGTATTCTGGAAATTTTTGTCGGTTGGATTCTTTGGAATCAGTTTTGTAATTCTTTGTTAGTCCTTGTACAATCTTACTAAGCTCTCAAAAGCTCACCCTTTGTTTGATTCCATTCTCCAGGTTTTGATCAACAGTAGATTACTCAAGAACGGGGTTTAGAGTCTGTGTGAGATTCTGGTGAGCCCACAATTACTCTAGAGTAAAACCCCTGCGCTGGTCGGTATCGCTAATTTGTTCTTAGGAATTTGAATTGCGAAGGGACTGAGTTGTAATAGTTAAGCTAAACGGTTGTAATAGAAATCTGAGTTGATGTTGAATTAGATGATTAAAAATATGTGTTAGTGGACAGGTTTGATATTATCCGGTAGGTTAACGACTAGGAAGTTGGGGGCGGCAGAGCTCTGTATTTTCGGGGGCGTTACAGTTGGGTCAAATGTGACTAGCTAGGGTGGAGTCAAGTACACTCTACCTGATCAGGTTAGGTGGGACACATCGACACTGGGTAGGAACATTAACTCAATTTCTTCATCATATTCTTTTTCAACAGTGAAGGTCTCACCTTCCATCGATTCTTCCGAAGTAATCACATTACAAAACTACGACAGAGGATCATAATGAGACTCTGACTTCCAAACTAGCTGGAACAATCATTAATGCAGTTAACCTATGAGGTAGCAAGGGCTCTTTTCAGACATGGTCTGATAGTAGGGGAAACTTCGCCATTGTCTATGAGGTCTTGTATGGCATGTCGCAAAGTGATAGAACTATCTGTGGAGTGACCCTTTCCCTGGTGATAATCACAAAAGAATTCACATCATATCCTTCGGGTATCACTGCAGGTGTAAGGGTAGGAGGTAGCTTAGCATTTCTTTCCTTAACAACTACTCGAAGACTTTCGGGGAGAGGCGCATTCAATGGTGTGAACTTTCTCTTAGGCTCCACAGTGGATTCCCATGTCACTGCTCGAGGTGTTTCCACAGTGTTAACATTGTTAGCTGTGGCTAGCTTAGACTACACTTTGGAACTTCTTAGGCTAGCTTGATATACCCCTGGTGGCTTTGACTCACGAGAGATGGTTCCCTGTTGATTGCATCTTCTATGTGTATAAGGGATCCCATAAGAGCTTTGAAGGACTTGCGAAAATGTCTAAAGATATAATCGTGGTAGACTGGCAGCATGTTACTTTTGGCTATATTCACTTGCTCTTCCTCGGTTAGACATTTGACCATTTGAGCTGCCTTATTCCTTCATCTCATGATGAAAGCTGAAATGGATTCCATCAGTTCTTGCTTCGTGGTTTCCAAATCTCTCCGAGTGATATCATGGTCTGCATTGTACTGGTACTGCTTTACAAAATCTTTCACGATATCTTCCCAAGTACGAACTCAGGCTTGATTAAAAGTGAGGAACCATCGGTGTGGGGGGGTGTGTGCGTATGTATAGCCCGCATGTTCTTCACATGGATCTTGGGATCCATGGTTCCATCAAAATTATCCATCTCCAGCATCTTAAACTTGAGGGATAGTCTGTTCTCGAAGTTCATGGTTAGGCACTGAGGCTAGTCTATTCTCAGAGGTCATGGTTAAGGCACTGAGATCTAGAGGGTCATCGGCTCTCCTCATCCTAACAATCGAAGACTGAGTGTGGCTAACTTGTCTTTCCATTGTCATACAATAGGGTGTTTTGTCTCCTATTCCTTTGACTCATACATTGAATCAAACTCCGGTCCTTTCTTCTTGTCATCCTTCTTCTCTTCTTCTTCGGTTCTCTCCTACCTCTCCTCATTATGTTATCAAATTCCTCGGTGGTTTGGGACTGTTGCTCACTTAGAGTAGTGAAACAATTTTGAAGATCCTTCTGAAGTTCACTGATGATACGAACCAAATCAGATATATGTGGGAATTCTTCAGCCATTGGAGTTCGTGAGAGCTTTTCGGATGAGTCTCGATACTAACCATGCTTAGCCTTAACTGTATAGGGAAAGTTGTCAAAAATTCGATCATATATTCCACAAAGATTGAATTGGCTAGCTCATACCCTAATAAGGGTGAAGGAAATATTTTTGACTTTTTGGGTTTTTTTTTTGAATTTTGGGGAAAGAGGATTGAGGATGATCGGCCGATTGATCAATGCGGTTAGATTTTTTTTTTGTTGAGAATTTTCTAAGAAGGTTTCCAGATGGATAACCAGTCTATTGGTTAGTGGCTGAGGGTTTATTTTTGGGATTTTTTGTGAATTTTTCTGATAATGAAGTTTCTAACAAACCGTCTGGTCATCCAGGAGGATAACTGGCAGGTTGGTCAGTGGGATAGGGCTTGTTTCTTGGATTTTCTTTAAGAATTTTTCTGAGGATGAGATTTCTGACTAACGGTTTGGTCGTTCAGGAGGACAACCATTCGGTTGGTCAGTGGGTTGGATCAAGGTATGAAATAGCCTATTTCAGTTTTTTTTTCAAGTAATGCACATACTAACTAATCGTCTTATTGGGAGCGCGAATAACATACCAGTTAGTCTGAGTCTCCTCCTTTTTTGCAAAATTACCAATTTAGCTTATAGAGACTGGATAGACCTTGGACTCGACTCGATCTAAGTGGACTGGACTGATACAGTTGGGCTGGACTGACGGACAAGACTAATGCAGTTGAACTGGACTTAGACAATTGAACTGGACCGGTTTAGACAATTAAACTGGGTTGGATTAACTAAATAAAATTAGACTGAATTAATTAAATAAATCACATTACTAAGCCTAGACCTAATAAGGTACTATAAATAATAATAAGCCCGTTATTTAATTAATTAGAAATGTCTACAAAAATGGGGTATCTGCAGTCACATAATTATTTTTTGGTCCCAAAAGAATTTTAACCTTTTATACTATACCTATTCCTTATTGTTGCTAAAATTTATCACCCTTTTATTTTCTCATCCAACTAACAATTATTTTGGACATTTCTAAAAGTACGGGGTGTTACAAACTGTCTCAGATCTCCTTTACTCTCTCAAGACCTACCAGACAAAGAAGTGCACTGACAATAGAAAAAGAATCACGCCAATAGTTCCATTTGGGGATTATTCTCCGCCTCTTACTTCCACAGGCAGGATCTAGATCAAACAGCTTAGTAAAGCTCAGGCCCTTACTAAACCCAACTTCAAGAATTGTCTAATGTGCTTCGGGCCATTCATTATGGAAATGTTCTCACATTCTCTAAGGTTGATCAATCGATAATAGGACCAGGCCATAATGACTCGCTCGACATCACTATGCGAGCTCTTGATAAGAAGATCCCCTAATCCTCGTTGATGATGGTTCTGCCCTTAGTGTTTGCCCTTTTGCGTATGGTCTAAGCCCTTGGTACTGACTCGTCAAAGTTCCCCTATCTAGCCAAGCAATGAGAGCCTACGACAACACCAGGGGTGAGGTCAATGGTACAATTAATCTCCCCATGTCTATCAAAATAGCTACTTTTGAAGTAGAACTTCAAGCATTAAATATTTCTGCCGCCTTTACCTCTTGTTTGGAAGACCATGGATTCATTCAATTGGAGTAATACCCTATAATAACATCAGAAAGTTATGTTTGTGCTCAACAAAGCTATTTTCACAATTATGAGAGATTTCAAGCTACCACATAAGGACATGCGGAGAATGAGAAGGACACTATTATAATCATGCACGACTCACAAGACCTATTTCTTAGTGAGTTTAAGATTTATAGCCCAGTACAATGCTTGGAATTTAAGGAAGTCTTCAGATGTGGGAACTTTCTCAACTTTGCACCTCAGAGTAACACCTCGGTTCTCCCAATGATGCAAAAGCTCCACTATCTTTCAGAAAAAGGGTTAGGCCGCAACTGACAGGGGCTTCCTAACTCCCCAATTTTGGGAAATGAGAAAGATCATTTTGACTTAGGATACAGGTGTATGAAGAAGGAAAGAAATGGAGCTTTCAAGAAAATGGCCCGTTATAAAAAGGCAAAGAAGATGAACAGTTCACGGATTCTCTAAATATTTGTCAAAGATCCCCATATTCAACGGGTGTTTGCTCAAGGAAGGCAAGAAAGAACATTATTATAAATTTCTTGAGCCGGTGTACAACATAGATACCATAAGGCTAATTGGGGGACTGGAGATTTTCTATGACTGTGGGTGGGTAGAAGATGAAGAAATGTCGAGACTGATAGATCCAAGCAAGGACAGTGCTTCCAATTGGATGGCATAGAGCTGGATGAAATGACTACATGCTTGAACAATATGCATATCCCTGTGCTTATCTGTGAGATGGATGACTAGACTCTTGACCCTGCAAGCCTCTTCACCTTTACCCAAGGCGGAATAAAGAATTGGAAGATCGAGTATGGACCGCTAGCTATAAGGGAGAGCACCAAGGACGATCCTGATGCAAAGTCTAAATTCAAGCCAAATTTGCTAGATAATTTTATTTCTCTTGAAAATATGAACCTGCCTTCCTATTATGTTTTCTCGACTTCTTTATTGATAATAGAATGGTCGATTTCGATTAATCCTTGGTTGTTGATATAGATTATGATGAATATATCCACGTGATTAATAATGATTCACAAGTAATGGCGAAGAAGAGAAAAAATATTTGAAAGAAATGGCGAGAGAAGTTGAAAATTAAGAGTGAAATCGAGTTAAGCCAGTGGCAGAAGAGACTGTAATAGTCCCTGAACATAAAAAGGAATTCAAAATAGAGGCTAGTCTAGATGAAGTAGAAAGAGAGAGAATGACAACACTCCTAAATGAGTTTATCGACATCTTTGCTTGATCATATAGTGACGTGCTTGGTATAGTCCCTTTGATTGTTGAGTATCACTTACCCAAATTTCCAAAAGTTAAACCCATATAATAGAAGCTCTATAAGTTAAAGCCCGAATTGTTTCTCAAGGTCAGATAGGAGGTTGAAACTCCTCTACATAGGGTTCGTAAGAGTCGTGGAATACCCTACTTGGTTAGCCAATATAGTGCCTATTTCTAAGCTAAGCTGCTAAGTCTGGATGTTTGTCGATTATAGAAATCTCAATCGAGCCTCTCCTAAGGAGACTTTCCTCTCCCTATCATCGATTTAATCATAAATAATATTGCACATCACGATTTGGTTTCTTTTGTAGATTGTTTCGTTGGGTATAAATTGATCAAAATGGCTCATGAAGACCAAGAAAAAGACAACCTTTAGTACCCCCTTGGTGTACCTTTTGCTATTTAGTGTGCCCTTCGGGTTGAAGAATTACGGGACTACATAGCAGAGGTCTTCTGCTACCCTGTTTCATGACATGATCCATAAAGAAGTAGAGGTCTATGTGGATGACATGATCATTGAATGCAAAAAGCGAGAGGATCGTTGTACAGTCTTGAGAAAGTATTTTGAAAGATTGGGGCAATACAACATAAGCCCAATCCCCATAAGTGTGTATTTGGAGTCACACCAGTAAATTGTTAGGGTTCATGGTTAGTAAGCAAGGCATAGGAGTGGATTCAGCTAAAGTCAAAGCCATAGTAGAGATGCCCGAGTGAAGAATGAGAAAGAGATCCGTGGGTTTTCTTTGGAAGAATCCAATAGATTAGCCGCTTTATATCCTAGTTAAGAATGATCTATGAACCGATTTCCAAACTATTGAGAAAGGAATCCACCAAAGAATGGAATCCCCTGTCAAGAAGCCTTCGATAAAATAAAGAAGTACTTGAGCCCCTGCGGTGCCGGGTACCCCTCTATTGCTTTACTTGACTATAATTGACACAACCGCCGGAGAAGTGTTAGCACAACATCTAGACAATTCGCTATCAGAAAGAGACATCTACTATGTTAGCAAGAAGTTTTCTCTCAGAGAAATGAATTGTTCTCCTTTAGAAAAGACACGCGTGTCACTAGTAAAGGTGACACAAAATCTGAGATGTTGCGTGTTGGCTTATCATATCAAGTTATTGGCTAGGATGGACCAAATAAAGTATCTATTTGATAAGCCATTCTTATCTGATTGCAAGCTAAGTGGCTACCACTACTTTCCACTCTGATATTACATATGTCACCTAGAATTTAATAAAAGGAAAAAGCCGAGGCAAACATGCTAGTAGAATGTCCTATCTGTATGTCATGGAGGCAAAAACTAGATGACAGTTGTATTTCAGTGGAGTGGCAAACATCAAAGGGTTTAAGGTATGACTAATTCTAATCTCATTGTGTGGATCACATAACCCTCTAGCCATCAAACTAACATCTGATATTACCAATAATAGCTCTGGATATGAAGCATGCATCATCGGTTTAGATATAGCCTTCAGCCTAGGTGTGAGGGAGGTTATGGTGTACGAGGACTCAGCCCAAATCATCAATCAGATATAAGGAATGTGGAGGAATTCAACCCATTTGGAAGAAATTGTGGACAAGTCCAAGGACGTAGAATACCCATATCTTTCCTGACTTAAGAATATTTTGCCGATGCATTAGCAATCATAACGTCAAATTCTAGAGATACCCGAAGGGTGAGAAATGGAACCGTTTGATATAAGGAATCGAGACCGACGAGCCTATTGATTTATGTGTGAGTAATTTCTCTTTAGCTATTAGTGTGAGTAATTTTAATTTTTGTATGTGTCATTTGCCCCGTTCAGTGTGTGTTCATGGTATGTGTTGTATAAATGTTAAAGGGAGAGTGCTCATGGGGACGTGCAGTGGGTGTTTTAGTGGGCTTGTGTGTGTGTGTGTTGTTGTTGTGTATGTATTGATTTAGGTGAGTGGATTAGGGGGGGTTGTGAGTGTAAATTGGTGTAATGTGCATTAGTGTGTGAGTGTGTGTGTGTGTGTGTGTGTGTGTGTGTGTGTGTCCAATGTGTGCATGTGAGCTACCGAGAGTGTGTGTGAATGTGACATAGTGTGTGTGTGTGTGTGTGTTTGGTGTTCATAGAGGAAGTTCTTGGGTGTGTGTTTCGGGGAGTGACTGTGTGTATTATGTACGTGTGATTGTGTGTGATTTATGTGTATTAGGTGGGTTACTGTGTTATTTTAAGTGCTTTGGGGCGTGGTTGGGGGTAGCAGTTGATGTGTGTGTCAGTGAACTGTGTGTTACTCTGTGTGTGTGTGAGAGAGAGAGAGAGAGAGTGTGTGTGTGTGTGTGTGTGTGTGCGCGCACGCATGCGTGTGTGATGATTTGAATAGTGCTTGTCAGTGTCACTAAAGTTAGAAAATCAATTAAGTAGTTTTAATATGAATTTTATAAATGTTAGGGTCATAATTTGACAAAGTCCAAAACAATAACCCCCAACATTTTTACGAGACGTACGCTCTGAAATTTTGTTGCAAATTTTCGGTGTATGCGAAGGATACTAAATTAAGGCATTATTTAAAAAAATTAGCGAATTATTTAGCATATCAAACTAAGCTATTTTAATCTAAAAATTATAGGAAAACCGTATTTTATTGAGATATTTCATTATCTACAATTTCATGCCATTCTGAGGCCGATAGGTATTTCTAGCAGAACTGGCTTTTGAGCACTCGGTTCAGACACCTGTTCGGAATTTCCATTTTCTAACATACTTTTTAGCCTAAAATAGTGTTTTAAGATGTTTTAGGGATTTTTCTAGTACCGAAAACTCCAGGGAGGATTTTTCCAGTGCCGTTGTTTCTTTGTTGACCTGGAATATGTTCTGTGGGGAGGCGTTATAAGGTTAGTTTGTTACTGCTTCCTATTAGGAAGTAGGCTAGATCCTGATCGATGAAGAGGGCTAGTTATTATCATACATGCATGTGTACATCTGTGCATTGCGTGAATGACATTGGATGCCCAGGATCAACGTCTTTGAATTTGCTTATACTATATCTTACAATGGTTGTTTTTGAAAATGATGTTCAAATCAAGGTATTGTTACGTGACTGAGGGGATTATGTTGAAACTCTTCTCTATACTGTGATCAAACCGTTTGCGTTTGTATGACACCCTTCCCCCTATTTCCCTTGAAGTATATGTGTTTGTCTTGAAACTCTTTGAAAAATTATCTTTGTATTTTTAAAATGATGGCTTTGAAAATGATCTTCAAACAATTGTTTTGATAAATGGTTATAACTGTTACTGTTTGATGAAAACTGAGATGATTGCTAATGTTTGTTTTGGTGTCTGTTTGTGGTTGTTTTTGGCCATTTTTGGTAGATATTTATAACTGATTATGATTGTTTTGAAAAATTACTAAATTGTTCATGATTCGAGAAATTATCCTCGGTTGAACTCTTGAGTCGTTTTGTAATTATTTTGGTTGTTCCTTCATCAAGCTTACTGAGCTCTCAAAAGCTCACATTTCGCTCGACTCCCTCTGTAGGTAATAATCAGCGTAGCATGCTCAGGAATGAGTTTAGAGTTGTGTGAGATTTCGGTGAGCCCACGATACTGTATAGTAAGACTTTGCATGAATCGGTACTGTCCACTCGTACTATAGAAGTTTGTGGTTGTAAAGAACCTAGGTTTTAATAGTTTAATTCAAGCAGTTCCGTAATCTTATAATTTTGAAGAATTTGAGTTGGTGTCGAATTAGATGCTTCAAAGTATGTGTTAGTAAATAGTATTGGCAGGTTTGATGAGATGTGGTAGGTTAGCGTCCTGAAAGTTTAGAGCGACGGAGCTCCGAATTCCTGGGCTTTTACAAGCTACCTATAAGGATGTTCATCTAACACTTCTTACTAGTTTATAATTATACTTGTATGAAAAATTTACTGAAGTTGTATTGTCTTACAGATAATGAGGCAATGCTTAAGAGGAGCAACACATCAAATGCAGAGCCCTAGACCAGCAACACATCAAATACAAGGCCCAAAAGTTGCACGTGCAAGGCAAGGATATAGACCGGATGCACCTTTAAGTGAGGGCCGAAGACAAACAACAGCTCTAAGTGTGGGCCCAAGACTAGCTACAAGTCTGAGGCAGGGGCCTAGACCAGCTGTAGGTCCAAGGCAAGGGGCTTAGACCAACTGTAGGTCCAAGGCAGGGCCTAAGACGAACACCATCAGACAAGTTCCAGTCAAATGCCAAATATATGATAAGCTCCATTAACAGTGTTTATGTTTAGTGCATCTTCCAGTACTCTACTATCTCACATTTCTAATTTTACTTAGAAGGTTTATGACTCCATGTCACAACCAACTATGAGATTAGTGTGGAGGCCTAGTGGTTCATGTTACGGTTCTACTACGAGTGTTGGTTATTTTCTTATATTCAGTTTTCTGCCTTAAAAGACTCTTTACTGTGATTGTTTAGACCTCTTACTGATTCTCGACAATATCTTTTGCTTTATGGTTTAGAGCAGCCTCCAAGGAGTCATGAAATCCATTGAGATGGGCACCCTATGTTTAGGCCACCACCACCTCTGATCATGCATAAAATAGGTGACACTTTATTCAAGAAAGCTTCATTCAATTATAAGGGCTACCATTGTGGGACTTTATCATCATTGCAAGTAGCTACAAGTAAAATGAAAACTAGAGTGGGGAACAAACAAAGTGGGGTACAACTAAGTGATGGGAGGATAACTTTGAAGATACTTACTTATTGACCCATAATTAGATGTTTTGGGAAAGTTTTGTGGGCTGAAGTTGTTGTAAACATATGTATAACAATTTAGTATTTTGAGGTAAAACTAGCTGTAAACATATAAAATTGCACAATATGCCAGTTTACTTTTGTGTTGCTGAAATTGGTTCTAAAGTTAAGATATTAATTTATTTTTAAAAAAAATGAATTAAAGTTGTATTATGCAATGTTAGACTATGTCTTGTGTGTTTGGCAATGTTAGACATAAAGGTACTTTGCAATGTTAGCTACACTCGATCATGCTTCTCTTCATCATTTTGTCAATGCCAACAATACATTTACACCATCACATAAGGTAACCAACACAATTCCATCAACAAGATTTTCCTTCATTTCATAACTATTACGTTGGACCAAGATTAGGTACCAACCAAAGGCATTGTTACACCCTCGCTTACAACAAAAGAAAAAAATCAACAACACCACAAGAAATGCCCATTACAACTTCTCCCTCTTCCTAACGGTAACCAAATTCATCTCCGATTTTTTGACAGTTCTCAATTATCCTAGGATAAGTGCCCTTGACCTATCAGACATCGATGGATCTAATCGACAGCCTCCATTCACCTGAAACAATGAAGCATCACATTGAAACAAAACCAAAGGTTAGAAGTTAAAATAATAGATAAACCAAAAAGCAGAGCGGATCACCGCAACGAAAAAAATATCCTCCCAGAGTGAGCATTTGTCCAAGAGGTTACAACCTTGCTTCTCTTCCCACGATGACATATCACTTTCAATTACTTCTTCCTCTCCTCAATTCCTTCTTTCCCTTTGTTTGAACAAGTAGGTAGGCATATGAGGAGCTCATTTTTTGTGCAAATGTGACCATTCCTCCCTCCAAAACAAGTCGTAAACTAGTTGGACAAAAATACTTCAAAAAAGTGACATGTGCCTGCCACGTGGTCATTTAGGAAGGAAAAAGCTAACAAAGGGGCGTAATTGATGAAGGAGCATAGTACATGCACCATTTCAAGGATTTAGAACTAGAGGGATCAACTTAAAAGAACCAAGTTCAACGAAATAGTGCTTTTTTTACTCTCTTAAAAAGGAATCTATCCCAAACATATATGCTATGGTACCTGACTTCCACAGGGTACAAATATCTAAGGGATCGAACTGAATCAAACCCTCATCTTTAATTCTAGTGATCTTCAATTTGGTCTGTCTAAGGGACTAGGAAATCCAACAAACATCATGAATTCAAATTTAATTTTGGCTCACTAATTGATAGATCAACCAACCCAGAGTTGGAAAATTGAGATAATTCAGGAAAACTCTGAAACCAAAGTCAGCCAAGCCATTGAATTACATCCCAGATGTAAATAATACTCCTTAATCTAGCCTCATACTTCATTTGGACAATACTCGGTTGAAAATGGATGCCAAGCTACAGGACCTAAACTTCAACAAAAATATGATAAACCCACATCCTCCTTCACACCACCTCCTGATCTCTGGAGTTTGTATGGCAGTAAGCAGTTCTAGCCAAGGTTAAAAACTTCATATAGAAGGTCTGCAATGAAACTCTCCTTATCAATTACGCACTTTGGAAAAATAAAATAAAGGAGGATCCTTACTGCCCGAACTGTGAGTCAAGAGTGCAAACAATTGAGCATTCACTACTACTTTGCCCCTGGACTCATAAGCTTTGGCTTGAATTCCCTCTTCCCCAGCAACTTGATCCACAACAAATCACTCGAATTATGGCTTGCATTTGTAAAAATTTGAAGAAAATCAAGTCTAAAGAGCATGAATATCTGGATGACCAAGCCCTCCTCTAAAAATTGCTTATGCTAGGATTTAGAAGTAAGAAAAGAGAAAGCCTACGAGAATGTGAAGCCTTAATGTAGTAGCCA
This sequence comes from Escallonia herrerae, assembly GCA_033070095.1. Taxonomy (NCBI): domain Eukaryota; kingdom Viridiplantae; phylum Streptophyta; class Magnoliopsida; order Escalloniales; family Escalloniaceae; genus Escallonia; species Escallonia herrerae. The sequence goes on along the minus strand of JAVXUP010003140.1, from coordinate 37,617 downwards.
CATCCATTGACTTGGCAAAAAGATTAGTGTGAGGATTGGTCTTATTTAGTTAGACCACCTCCCCCCCTCCCCCAACTACCTCTAACAGACAGTAGGGCCAACTCAGAACTTGGGAGTACATCTTTCAATTGTCATGAAGCTTTTAATGAGGAAAGAATGGAAAGATATGCAAATTTTGTGAAAAGAGACCAAATAGGTAAAATAGTCTCGAGAAAGGTCACAAAGATGAAATGCAGAACCCCCTATATGCTGAAGCCATGGCCATAAAAGTTGATGTAAAGAGTGTTATGCAGTTACCTATCGTAAGGACATACATTGAATATGATGCCTTAGCTATGACCAAGGCTATCCAACATTCTAATAGTAACTACGTTAGGGACATTTCCAATTTGGTTCTTGAAATGAAGGATGCTCTTTCCAAAATCAGCCTGATCATCCTTCCCTTTGTGAAAATGTAATATCCAGTAATTTTCGAGCGGTTTAAAATAATCATCTGTGACCCAAAAAATAAACGGGCTATAATTTTGAGTAATGCTCGGGTATTAATAAAGTATGGAAGCTTAAAAGATTTTGGGGTCAAATGTAATTTTGAAAACTTTGGGGCTATTCTGTAATTTTCAAAATTAGCATGTGTCAAATTTTTAGAATAGTTTGTGTAATGAGTTGCCACCTCCTACTTTTGTTGCGTGGTGAATAATGTAATTTAAAGTATAAAGTATGGGATGAAAAATAAAGAAAGAAATCAAGAGGAAAATTAAGGGGAGGTAAACAGAAATAAGAAAATAGAAGAAAGAAAAGAAAACAGAGGAAAAAGAAGAAAAAGCATAGCGCTGTGCTCGGCTGGAAAACAGGCAAAAAAGGGAAAATTAGGAGAGATTGAGAGAGTTCTTCGGGGTAATCTCTCTACCCTTTTTCTATGTGTGATTTAGTGTGTGTTGTGCATGTTTAGTGTGTGTTTTAGGGGTGTTCAGTGTGTGTTTTTTTCACTATTTGTGCTGTGTGAGCGTTTAAGTGTGAGTGCTTCGAGTGTGGGGTTAGGGGGTGTAATTGTGTGTGTTTTTGGCAAGTATGTGTCTATTCAATGCGTGTATGTGCTAGGGTAAGGGAGAGTGGATGGGGGTGTGTGCCTTGTGTGCAATGTGTGTATATGTGTAAATTGAATGTGTGTGTATATGTGTGAGTATGTGTAAATTGAATGTGTGTGTGTGTGTGTGTATATATATATATATAATATAATATACATATATGTATATATATATATATATATATATATATATATTATGTAGTGTGTGTAGGAAGAAAATGAGGTGAATTGTGTTATACCCCAAAAAAAAAATTCCTTGTGCAAAATATTGAATAAATAAGTTTGTGATCTTTTTATTAATATTAAGAAAATGGTTAGGAATAATTCTAAAATCTTCGGTCGAACTAATCATGGATTCATTCGAATCAAACTGGAAATGTAATGATGTTTTGGAGTGACTGAAAGATTCAATCGAATAAAAAAAGGTTTGTTTCAAATGAAAAGTATTTTAAAACGAGAAGAGTAAGGAGTGAAGTTTTCATTCGAATGAAAAGTATTCGTTCGAATGAAAAAGTTTTCATTCGAATGAAAACCATTTTCGGTCGAATGAAAAACAAGTTTTGAAGAAACCATTTCACAACTGTTGGATTCAGTCGAAGGAACATTTTTCGGTCGAATGAAAACTTAAATTTTGTTCCATATAAATAGTTTTCTTATTTCCTTTATAGCCTTTTTGGTTCTCCGTTTCTTTTTCCTTTGCTGTGAGAGAGAGAGAGAGAGAGAGAGGAGAAGGTTTAGGAAGCTCTTGAGTTCTAAGGTGGTGCTTAAGGATTTGTATTATTAAAAGCTTGATTAAGATAAGGGTTTACTTTTGAAATCCGAATCAGCGATGAACCGATCGTTCGTATAAGTGCTTAGCTTCTTTTCTTTTTTTTTTAAATTTGAATTTCTTCAAGCTGGTTTAAGTTATTCTTCTTCCTTTTTTGTTTTGAGCTTCGTTATAAGTAACATGTTTCTCAATACTGTGACTTGTGGAATTCAATTTCTATTGGATTATTTGACCTTAAATTAGCCTATGTTGATATCATTCGTTTCTGTGATTAATGATTGTCATTATTTCGTAAACTTTGCTTATTGTTTGACAAGTCCGTTATTTGATAATGCTATCTAGAAATGTTTATTTTGGTCTCTAATCAATGCATTAGACATTATTGATAACTCTATGAGCCATGTCACAGTGTATGTGACTTATTATTTCTGACTTATCCAAGTGGATTGGAACGTGAGCTAGCTCAGTGGGATGAGCTAGAGATCACGATCTTACTTTCTGAACCCGGCCTCATATGTTAATAATGACGATTCTGACCCCATTCTGAATGACTCTCTAGTGTCTATCTCCGTACTTATATATATTTTGGCATTTGAAATCTGGTCTGACGTCTGTTCCATTGAAACTTTTATGGCTCTATAATCTTCTCTTAGATATCTTTGCATTCTTTTGATTGGTCCTTTGAGTGACCTTACTGGGCTTTTGGCTCATTCCCTTATTGTTTTTCCTTTCAGGTGATCAGTAGGTGGGGTTTTGGGATCAAAGGGCTAGCTGAGTGACCAAGAGTTAGTTGCCTTTGTTTTAGAGTTAGTACTGACATTTTAAGTGTAATGATTAAGACATTAGATATTACTTAGATTTTAACTTTGAAACTCCGTGTCAGAGATTGTGGATTGTATAAAAGCTTTAGACCACTATGTCAGATATTGATGTATTTTTTGGGAATTAGTACATGATTAGACTGATCCCCCTTTTTGGGAGATTTTTTATATTTTGAGGTTTTCTGACTTCGTTTATTCAATGTTGACGCTTTGAAAAAGTCATGGGCGCCATAGTTGGTATCAGAGCTTAGGTTTGAGATTCTGTAGACACGTGCTTAGGATCAAATAAGCTGTAAGATGGGTATGATGGGTAGATTTAAGTGTAATGTCTTTGTCCGCATCTGACTTTAGTTTTCTCTTATAGCTATGGCAAGCAGTCGCAATAATAGGCGAACCCGTAATCAGAATGTGAAGCATCCAAACGTCACAGAGAACGAGAACTCGCCAGATCTTCTGACCATCTTAGTAAACCAGCAAGCTCAGCTGACTCAATTACTGGCTAATCAACAAGCTCAGTTAAATCAGCAGAATCAACCTAACCCACCACAGAATCCAAATCACGGGCAGACTCAGACCCTTGTCTTGTTAGAGCAGTTTGATAAGAAAAATGTAGAACCTTTTGGAGGAATCGATGATCCGATTGTGGTGGAGAAATTGATTTCTCGACATGAAAAGGTGTTTAGGCCTATGGGTTGCACTGATGAGGAAAAGATAGAACTCACAGTGTATAAGCTAGATGGGGAGGTAGACCACTGATGGAAAATGATTGAGGATAGTAAAACAGCAGAACAACGCAAGGCGATGACTTGGGATCAGTTTAAGGTTTTGTTCTTCGACCGCTACTTCCCTAGGATTGTAAAAGAACAGATGTATCATGATTTTCTTAATCTGAGGCAGGAGGATAACGAGAGCGCCGCTGAGTATGAGGTAAAGTTTACGCAATTATCTCGTTATGGTAAGCATTTGGTGGCTAATGAAAAATGCAGATGTTCACTTGGGGTCTTAAGTCTAGCATTAGACAGCGCATTGTTCCAGTCCCGATTGAGACTTATGTTCAGTGCGTGATATTGCAAAACTATTGAATCTGAGGCAAGGGATTTTAGAGAGAGAAAAGAAGCCAAGGCAGGTACGAGAGATCGCCCAAAACTATCTCAGTCACACACAACACAAAATGATGGGAAGCAAAAATAGGCATCTTCGTCGATTATTATTGGTCAAAGGGACCAAGGTCAGAAGCAGGGTCAAGCTCAGGGTAATTTGAATAGGAGCTTTAGCCAAAACTTTGCTCAGAGGCCTTCGTTTACAGGTTTAGATCCTATTTGTCAGAGGTGCAATAAGCGGCGTGGCAGTCAGAGTTACCATTGGGATACAGGAGCGTGCTTCAGGTGTCAGAGATTGTCCTATTGCAGCATCAGGGCAGCCCACAAGGTTTAATTGCAGGGAGTACGGCTTCAGGCCCTAGACAGAACACAAATCAATTAGCCAGAGGATCGAAACCTAAGCTACAGGAAGGGTGTTCAACATGACAACTAAGGATGCATGGGGTTCAAAGGATGTGGTGGCAGGTACGATTCAGATTAACTTAATTAATGTGCATGTATTGTTTGACTCTGGTGCCACACATTCTTTTGTCTCTCTTTCGTTTGCACGTTGCCTCGGGGTTAAACCCCAGCCTTTTGACTATGAATTGTCTGCTGGTACTCCAGTTGGAGATTCTGTGATAGTTAATTCAGTATTGAGGAACTGTAAGATTAGCATATGCGATATAGGCCTTCTTGGGGACCTAATTCCTCTAGATATTTATCCTATCATGCCTTAGTTGACTACTTTGAGAAACGAGTCCGTTTTCATCTATTTGATTTGTCTGAGTTTGAGTTTAGGGTTCAAAGCCTAGTGGGTTTTCTATTATCTCAGCTATTGTGTCTAACTGCATGCTTTGCAAGGGTTATAAGGGTTACATTGCACACGTCCATGATATTAGTCATGAAGGTCCTGAGATATCAGACATACCGGCTTCCCTGAGGTGTTTCCCGAGGAGTTGCTGGAAAACCCATCGATCGTGAGATTGAATTCACAATTGATTTGGTGCAAGGAACATCACCTATTTTAAGGCTCCATATCGAATGGCACCTTCAGAGATAAAAGAGTTAATGGAACAACTTTAAGAGCTACTTGATAGGGGGTTCATATGCCCTAGTGTGTCACCTTGGGGTGCCCCTATTTTGTTCGTTAAGAAGAAAGATGGTACGTCGATACTTTGTATTAACTACCGTGAGTTAAATAAGATCACCATTCATAATAAAAATCCATTGCGGTGTATAGACGATTTGTTTGACCAACTTCAGGGAGTGAAGTTTTTCTCAAAGATAGATTTACATTCTGGATACTATTAGCTGAAAGTCAGGGTAGAGGACGTGCCAAAGATCGTATTTAGGAATCATTATGGTCATTATGAGTTTTTAGTGATGCCGTTCAGGTTGACTAATGCCCCTGCTGCTTTTATGGACCTGATGAACTGTGAGTTTAGACAATATTTGGATCAGTTCGTTATTGTTTTCCTTGACAACATTTTGGTGTACTCTAAGTCGGATGAGTAGCATAGTGAGCACAAGAGAATTATCTTACGGACTTTGAAAGATAACAAATTGTATGCTAAGTTTAAGAAATGCGAGTTTTGGCTTGAACATGTTACATTTCTGGGGCATGTGGTGTCCAAGGATGGAATAGCCATGGATCCCTCTAAGATTGCGGTGGTGACTGACTGGTAGAGACCTAGCACCGTTACCAAAGTGCGAAGCTTTTTATGATTGGTAGGCTACTATCGTCGATTTGTGGAAGGTTTTTAAAAATCGTTATGCCTTTAACGCAGTTGACTAAGAAGTACACCCGGTTTGTTTGGAGCGAGGAGTGTGAAGCTAGCTTCCAAGAACTGAAGGAGAGGTTAGTGTTTGCACTGATATTGACCTTATCATCTGGTTTCGGAGGTTTTGTGATTTATAGTGACGCCTCAAAGAGAGGTTTGGGTGTGTTTCAATGCAACATGATAAGGTGATTGCTTATGCTTCTAGACAGCTTAAACCCTATGGACAAAACTATCCCACCCATGAGCTTGAGTTAGCAGCTGTGGTTTTTGCTTTGAAAATATGGAGACATTACTTGTATGGTGAGATCTGCGAGATTTACACTGATCATAAAATTCTTAAGTATATTTTCACCCGGAAGGAGCTGAACATAAGACAGAGGCATTGGTTGAAACTTTTGAAAGACTATGACTGCACGATTCATTATCACCCTAGAAAGGCGAATGTCGTGGCTGATGCGCTCAGTAGGAAGAGTACTGGAAACTTAGCATCACTGAATACGTGTCGACCTCAAATGTTGATTAGATGGCAATATGGTGGAGAATACTTGGCAGCATTACATGTACAGCCTACCTTGATCAGCAAGATCAAGGAAGCCCAAGATGGAGATTCAGGTATAGTTCACATCATTAAGAATATTAAAAATGGAAAGCAATCCGAGTTCAGAATTGACGAGCGTGGTGTGATTTGGTTCCCTAAGAGACTTTATGTGACAGCTGATTATCCTTAAAGAGGGAGTTACTGTCAGAGGCTCATAGTTCTAGTTTCTCTAACCACCCAGGAGGAACAAAGATGTATCATGACCTCAAGGAGCATTTTTGGTGGAGCGGCATGTAGTTGGATATAGCAGAATTTCTCTCATTGTTTAGTTTTTCAGAAAGTGAAGACGGAGCATCAAAAGCCTAGCGGGCTGCTTCAGCCACTTGAGATTCCGCAGTGAAAGTGGGAGCATGTAACAACTGATTTTATGGGAGGTCTATCGAGAACAGTCAAGGGTTTTGACACTATTTGGGTTATTGTTGATAGGTTGACTAAGGCTGTGCATTTCTTTTCGATTCGAGCAACAACACCCTAATCTGAATTAGTTCGATTATACATTGATGAGATTGTGAGGTTGCATGGTGTACCATTATCTATAGTGTCAGATCGAGATCCCCATTTTACTTTAAAATTTTAGAGGAGCTTCCAGAATTTTATGGGCACTGATCTTCATTTCAGCACTGCTTATCACCCACAGACAGATGGACAGTCTGAACATACCATTCAGATGCTAGAGGATATGCTGAGAGCTTGCGCGCTAGACCTTAGTTGTAGTTGGCATAGTCATTTACCTTTAGTTGAATTTGCCTATAATAACAGCTATCAGACAAGTATTAAGATGGCATCGTTTGAGGCATTGTACGAATGAAGGTGTAGGACGCCACTATGCTAGGATGAGGTAGGAAATAGACAGTTATTCAGACCAGAATTGGTACAATTGACTACATAAAAAGTTGATTTGATTCGGGAACGTCTCAAAGCGGCTCAGAATAGACTGCGTAGTTATACATCTCACCATCATCGTGAACTTGAATTTGAAGTGGGTGATCACGTGTTTTTGAGGGTTTCACCTTGGAAGGGGGCGACGCATTTTGGTAAAAAGGGCAAGCTTAGCCCTAGGTTTGTCCGGCCATTCGACGTTTTAGAAAGGATCGGTCTGGTGGCTTACAGAGTGGCATTATCGCCAGAACTTTTGCACGTTCATAATGTTTTTCATGTTTCAAATTTGAGGAAGTATGTTCATGATTCGATGCACATTATGTCATGCTAGCCTTTATTAGTTCGAGAGGACCTTTCCTACGAAGAGCAGCCGGTTAAGATTCTTGACCATCATGATCAGGTGTTAAGGACGAAAGTCATTCCTTTAGTTAAGATTTTATGGCGGACTCACGAAATTGAGGAAGCCACTTGGGAACTCGAAGAGGCTATGCGCGAAAAGCACCCTTAGATTTTTAACATTTAAGGTACGTTTTAAATTTTGACGATGGAATTCCTTTAAAGGGGAGGGGGAAATGTTATACCCAAAAAAAAAATCTTTTCCTTGTGTGAAAATATTGTTTTGAATAAATAAGTTTGTGGTCTTTTTATTAATATCAAGAAAATGGTTGGAAATAATTTTGAAATTTTCCGTCGAACAAATCGTGGATTCATTCGAATCAAACTGGAAAGGTAGTGATGTTTTGGAGTGACTGAAAGATTCAATAAAATGTAAAACGGTTTGTTTCAAATGAAAAGTATTTTAAAACGAGAAGAATAAGGATTGAAGTTTTAATTCGAATGAAAAACAAGTTTTGAAGAAACCATTTCATAACTGTCGGATTCAGTCGAAGGAGCATTTTTTCCTGGTCGAATGACAACTTAAATTTTGTTCCATATAAATAGTTTTCTTATTTTTTTTTCTAACATTTTTGGTTCTCTATTTCTTTTTCCTTTGCGGTGGAGAGAGAGAGAGAGAGAGAGAGAGGAGAAGGCTTGGGAAGCTCTTGAGTTCTAAGGTGGTGCTTAAGGATTTGTATTCTTAAAAGCTTGATTAATGTAAGGGTTTACTTTTGAAATCCGAATCAGCGATGGACCGATCGTTCGTGTAAGTGCTTATTATTATTTTTCTTTTTTTGAAATCTAATTTTCTTCGAGTTGGGTTAAGTTATTCTTTTTCCCCTTTTATTTTGAGCTTCGTTATAAGTAACATGTTTCTCAATACTGTGACTTGTGGAATTCAATTTCTGTCGGATTGTTTGACCTTAAATTAGCTTATGTTGATATCATTCGTTTCTTGATTAATGATTGTCATTATTTCGTAAACTTTGCTTCTTGTTTGACAAGTCCGTTATTTGATAACGTTATCTAGAAATCTTCATTTTGGTCTCTAATCCATGCATTAGACATTATTGGTAACTCTATGAGCCATGTTACAGTGCATGTGACTTATTATTTCAGACTTACTCACGTGGATTGGAACTTGGGCTAGCTCAGCAGGATGAGCTAGAGATCGCGATCTTACTTTCTGAACCTGGCCTCATGTCAGTAATGACGTATGTGATGCCATTCTAAATGACTCTCTAGTGTCTGTCTCTGTACTCTGATATATTTTCGCATTTAAAATCTGGTTTGATGTTTGTTCCGTTAAAACTTTTATGCCTCTGTAATCTTGTCTCTCAGATATCTTTTCATTCTTTTGATTGGTCCTTTGAGTGACCTTACTAGGCATTTGGCTCATTCTCTTATTGTTTTTCCTTTTAGGTAATCAGTAGGTGGGACTTTGGGATCGAAGGGCTAGCTGACTGACCAAGAGTTAGCTGCCTTTGTTTCAGAGTTAGTACTGGCATTTTAAGTGTAATGATTAAAACAATTTATATTACTTAGGTTTTAACTTTGAAACTCCATGTCGGAGATTGTGGATTGTATAAAAGCTTTAGACCACCATGTCATATATTAATGTATTTTTGGAAATTATTAGTACATGATCCAATTGATCCCCCTTTTGGGAGATTTTTGATGTTTTGAGATTTTCTGACTCCGTTTATTCGATGTTGATGCTCTGAAAAAGTTTGGGGTGCCATATTTTATGTGTTTTTCAATGGGTCACCAAGGGATATGTATGTGTTTGATTATGTGATAGTGTGTATGTTTGAATGACATTAAGTAAATGCCTCTGGTGTGTGTGATTATGTATATTGTGTGAATGTGTGTGTAATTTATGTGTGTTTAGAAGAGTGGTGAAGTGTGTTTTTGTGAGCTATGTGAGTGTGAGGGAAGAGGATGAATTGTATATTTCCAAGGAGAATTAGTGTGTGCATTAATTTGAACTGTAAGTGTAATTGTCACTAAAGGGAGGGGGCTAGGGTTAGCAGTTTTGTACGAATTTTTATAAATAGTTCAGATTAGAATCTGACAAAGTTTAAAATAGTGACCCCCAATATTTTTACGAGGCGTACACTGTAGAAAATGAAAATTTTTGGCATTTTGCGGTGTCCAGAAAGGATGCTAAATTAGGGTATCAACGAAAAGGAATTCTCGACTTATTTGACATAGCAAATCAAATTATTTTAATCTGAAATTTTTATTGAAACCTTATATTACTGAAATGTTTTATTTTCTAGCGGAACCAATTTCTGAGCGCTTGGTCCAGAAGCTGTCTCGGAATTTTTTACTCCAAAGACGTCAAGATGCTTAAGGATTTTTTGGTGCAGGAATTCCCAGTGGTAATTTGCCACCCAAAGGGGATAAATTGGTAATTTTACCTATAAGAGGTAGTTGTGGGTAAAATCACATATCGTAGAGATATTTTAGTGATTGTATTTACGGGAATAATGTTTTGGTGATTTAAGTATGAGGGGTGCTTTTGGTAATTTTACACATAAAGGACATTTTGGTAATTTTACTTACCCGATGAGGGGGTTCATTCTGAGAGTATGCGTGAATCAATATTGAATTCATAATATCGTAGTATACACCGTATACTAATAATTAGATTGTTCCGTTTAGACTAAAGCAAAAGACGTTCCAATTAGACTAGCTTCGCTTCACTTTGGATCCAGGTAAGGTTTCTATCTGAAACCTTTGTAAGGATTTCAATCCAAACCTTAATTTCCATAACTTGTGTTTTAAAGTATTCTTTTGATTTACTTGTAACTATTGTCGAACACTGAGATATGCATTGATATCAGCATGTTATTGTCAAGGAAACCACAATATTGAACTTGAATCGGTTATTTGAAAAATCTTATCGATACTCGCTTGTTATTGCATGCTCATCAAATTTGATAATTGTTTGCATTCTTTCTTCTGAATTGTTGTGCCTAAATTTGATAACTATTTATATTTGTCCTTGCCACTTGTTTGTTGGTATTCTTTAATTTTGGGTGAGGAATTTATATCAGTATATTTAATTGTCATTGAAATCCTAATTTATATCGGTTATTTGAATCCATGTTGATGCTCAATTTTATTACATATCAAGCATTGAATTTCTTGTTGTCTTTTGTATTGACCTGGGAATCTTTTCTGGAAGACGTATCATAAAAATGGTCTGTTGCTGCTTCCTACTGGGAACTCAAGCTAGCACCTTGAATGATGGAAATGGCTAATTATTGTACATCATGCACGTGTACACTTTCTTTACATTGACTAAATGGCATTGCCTCTGCCCAAGATGAATATCATCTAAATTTGTTTACATTGTATCTTATAACAAATGTTTTGAAAAATAATTAGAAATGAATGTCCTGGTATCTGATTGAAGGGGCTTGAGTTGAAACTCTTCCCCATATTGTGATCAATCTGTTTGCTATTATCTGAAACATTTTCTATACTATATCTTTGAAATATTATTATTTGTTTTGAAATATTTTGGAAAATAATCATTGCATTTTAAAATGATGGCTTTGAAAATGATCTTTTTCGTATCTGGTTATGATTGTTAATGTTCGTTTTGGAATCTGGGATGATTGTTAATGTTTATGTTGGTGTTTGTTTATGATTGTTTATGGTCGTTCTTGGTATATGCTTATGACTGATCATGATGTTTTGGAAATTATTCAATTGTTTATGATTATTGAAATATTTTGAAACATTATCATCGAATGGACTTTTGAATCAGTTTGTAATTCCTTCGGTTGTTCCTTGAACGACCTTACTGAGCTCCCAAAAGCTCACCCTTCATTTGATTCCCTTCAGCAGGTAATGATCAAATGTAGATTGCTCGAGAATCTGTTTAGAATTCCGAAGAGCCCATCGCTATTGTGTTTTAAGACCCTTGCGTGGGTCGGTACTGTTAACTCGTTTTATAAATAACTTGAGTTTGTAAAGAACCTAAACTTTAATAGTTTAAGTTTAAGCAATTCTTTTTGTAATCTTGCATTTTAAAGAATTTGAGTCAGTGCCTAGTTAGACGATCTGAAATATGTGTCAGTAAACAGTGTTGATGTGATTTGATGTGATATGATAGGTTAACGCTACAGGAGTTCGGGGAGAAAGAGCTCCAAATTTTTGAAATGTTACTGTTAGTAGCAGAGCAATACAGTCTTGCAATATTTAGAGTTAGGTAACACGATTCATTAGAATGTTATTTTGGTTAATGAGAGTGGGGTAGGATGATGGTAGAATTAAGAAGTCTGCCTTTAACTTGTAATTGTACTGTTCTTTAGATAAGTGTTAGTTAACTCTAATAACTGTTCATTATACCAGTATGGTTTGTACTCATAGCACTAGCAGCAGATATAGTACAGAGGGTTAAGAGGTCCCCAGTAGAGAGGTACCTCGATCTAATAGGGAGGAACAACAGAATCCAAAATTGATGGTTGCGGTTCTAAACACTGTGAACTAGATTCTGACCTTGATGACAGAGCATCTGGCTAACTAGCAGCAAAGAGTACAGAATCCAGTCCAACCACAACCACAACCTCGAGAAGGGAGTACTCTAGGTGATTTTAAAAAAACAAATTGTAGGTTTTAGGGGTCTTTAGACCCTATGGAGGAGAAAGCTGGATTAACAAAATGGAGAAAAATTTTTGAGCCATTGATTGTAGTGAGAGACAAAATATTGCAAGTGCTATCTATAAACTGAGAGGTGAGGTCGATCACTGGTGAAAAATGGTAGAAAGGAGTTTGACTCGTCAACAGTTGGATGAGACAACTTGGGAACAATTCAGGGAATTGTTCTTTAATCGGTATTTTTCGACGAGTTGTCGTGAACAGGTGATGAGAGAATTTACTAATGTGACGCAAGCAGATCAAGAATCAATAAATGAATATGAAATGAGGTTTTCACGCCTCACCAGATTTACAGTAAGGATGTTGCCAACCAAATGAGATAGATATTAGAAGTTTGAGTGGGCCCTTAGGCCTAAATTGAGAAATGGAGTGATCTCTGCTCAGTAGATGAGCTATATGGAATGTGTAGACCTAGTACGCACTTTGGAGCAATCCAAGTCTGACAACGGAAAGAAGTACAAGCAAAGGCATGGTGGACAGAACAAAGATAGGCAAGAGTTGTTCCACGATATATCCACAAGGGCTGACAAATGTCAGCAATTTTTAGCACTAGCACAGCAAGGTGACCAAGGCCCCTAGGATAGGGCAGAATCAAGAATTTAGGCTTGCATCAGCTCAGAGATTTAGACCTGAGTAGAGTATAAAATTCAGAGGAGTGCATGATGTAGGCGCTCGACCAGTTCAGAGTACTAGATTTGGACAATCGCAGAGTTCTGGAGTTCGACATACACAGATCACTGGTCATGGTGGCGGGTCAACTTTTTTTGCCATTCTATGTGTCATGTGTGGGAGAGTTCATGGTAGTAAGTCATGCTATAAATTTATCGGAGGATGTTTTAGGTGTGGCAGTATGAAGCATCGAGACTGTCCATTTGTTAGAAATAATCAGTTAACTCTCTGTCTGGCACCTACAGCTCGTGCATCAATAAGTAGTATTCCTCGTCAGGAAAGAGGACAAGGTCAGCAATGCCAAACTCAGCAATCTCAAGTCCAACAGGAGCAGAGGCTCGGGACATCAGCCAAGCTTTATTTAATGTTTGCTCAGGATACTACTACATCTGATGATGTGGTGTCGGGTACACTACAAGTAACCCATTAGATACACGTACATTGTTTGATTTCGGAATGTTATAGTCCTCTGTATCCCTTACATTTGCACAACAATTGAGGGTGAATACCCATCCTTTAGGAATTAATCTTGTGACAGGCCCTCTGTTGGGAGAGTCTTTGACTATTTCTATAGTTCTCTATGACTGTATTGTCCATGTAGGGGATAGAGAACTTCCTGTGGATCTTTATCCCATTTGTTGTTTGAGACTTTGATATCATACTGGGTGGGGATTGGTTATCCTCTAATCACGCATCCATAGATTGTCAGGAAAAATCATAATAGTGTTTGAAGGCTCGTAAGTTATGAGTAGTATTTAAAATCATGATTTAATTTATGAAAAGTGATTGGTGCTAAGTCTAAAAGTTTAGTGTAGGAGTACGATAAGAATTGTGAAATCCTACCTTATCATCTCATTCATTCCTTTGTATATTGAATTCAATTGCGACTTAATTGAATGTCAACTTGCTTTGAGACGTCCAAAAAGATGTCATTCTTATTGAGTTGTCTTATTATTTTTGTAGGATATTTATCTACTTCTTTTGAATTTATTTGGACTTGGTGGGATAGTATCTTACCCATTGGCCATGGGCAGACTATGAATCCTATCAAGGATCAATAACTCTACTGATGGTATTTACTTTGGTCATTGGGTTGACTTTGCTTCGTCATACCTATACCATTTTTCCGTACTCATCATTTTCTGGAATGTCATAAAATTGTATTATAAATCTCGAGAGCTAGTAGGTATGATTTCTTTAAAGATTTGTGTGTTTTGGTTACTCAATTGTGATTATTGTTATTATTTGTTCCCCAAATATTTGATTGAGATAATGGTTGTTGATTAACGTCAGATGTTTTGTCATGTAATCATCATTGTTCCTTTGTGATTGGTGTTTGTTAAATGTGTTCCAAAATGGTAACGTATTATGATTATTATTCATATCTACTCTGATTATCAGAATTTTACTGTGTTCTATTCTCAAATGATTTTGAAATTGACAATATGTTATGCACGTGGGTTTTGACCTAATATTAGGATTTGCATGGCTTCACTTGCTCTAACATAAGATTAGGTAGATTCCTAAGCCTTAGATAATCTATGATTAAGAGTAAACTTTACGACTGTGGATTAGATTTTGACAATCTATTTGATAATTTAGTATAAGATTGAGATTTTGGTTAAGCACACAATAGTAGACCCCGTGTTACTTGCCTTTAGAACTGAAAGATTCTAAACGATTAACAGAAACAGATGATTGAAGGATAAGACTGTAGAATTTTGGTAAATAATAGATTGTGAATCATAAGCGATGTGATAACATAGAGCCTTGAACTCTAGTGAAAGTGTAATATATATTTATGTAGAATCATATTTTTGTGCTATGCTAAGATAATACATCTCTCCATGATAAATTTGATAACAGTTTAAATTCGTTGCTTTGGGATATTAGTGTGCGCATCAAAAGCCTAGAAGTTATAATTTTCCTAGGAATTAGTTATCCACATTAGCTTTTGTGGAGAGCAAGTCACACGTGACCATCGCCTAGCATTTTAGTGCACCTTGAGCTTAAAATTAAGCTCGGTATTATTAAGTGGATTCACAAGAGTATAATCTACTATATTATTTGTATAACACAAAGGAGGCTTATTGGATTAGAGAATAATTTAATTTGTTTTATAAGTGGTGAATTCGGAATGGTGTAAATTCACTTCAGTGAGTTTCGTGTTAGCTAAATCATTGTTCGTGAGGTACCAGATTGACTAGAGCGCAAATGATAACCTGATAGGTTTGAGCTTAGCATTACGATTCAATATTTAATTGTTGCATTTGGGTATTCGTGTTACATGAATTTGGGTGTGAAGGTTAGATGTAGTTCAGCTACTATGTGATAGTTATCAGAGTTACACAGCGGAAGCGTTGCCTAGATGTTATAAGTAATAGGAACTTTTTATAAGGTGAAAAAAATATAATATTCAGTACTTTGTGAGTGGGCTAAAATATTCATTTATGACCCGAAAAATAAACGGGCGATAATTTTGAGTAATGCTCAGGAACTAGAAGAGTATGGAAGCTTAAAATGATTTTAGGGTCAAAATGTAATTTTAAAAACTTATGTAATTCTGGAAAACTTTGAAAGCTGTTTTGCAAAATTTTAAATTAGCATGTCATGTGTCAAATTTTCAAAATTAGTTTGTGCAATCAGTTGCCACCTCATTCTTTTGTTGGGTGGTGACTAATGTAATTTCAAGTATAAAGTATGGGGTGAAAAATAAAGAAATAAATAAAGAGAAAAATTTAGGGGAGGAAAGTAGAAATAAGAAGAAAAAAAACAAAGAAAACAAAACAAAGGGAAACAAAGAAGAGGTAGAGCATTGCTCGGCCGAAAAATAGACAGAAAAAGGGGAGAAATTGAGAGAGTTCTTTGAGGTAATCTCTCTTCCCTTTTTGTGTGTGATTTAGTGTGTGTTTAAGGGTGTTCATCGTGTGTTTATGCATTGGTGTGTGCTGTGTGAGCGTTTAAGTGTGTGGATGCTTTGGGTATGGGGTTAGGGGTGTAATTCAATGTGTTTTTGGCAAGTATGTGTGTGTGTGTGCGCGCGCGCAGGGGTAAGGGCAAGTGGATGTGGGTGTGTATCGTGGGTGCAGTGTGTGCGTTTGTTGTGAGTGTTCATGGCTACCGTGTATATGTGTGAGTATGTGTGTGATTTATGTGTAAATTGGGTATAATGTGTGTAGGAAGAAAATGAAATGAATTATTTTTGTGTTTTTCAGTGGGTTGTCGAGGGGTATGTGTTTTTGTTTTACCCATGAAATTGGAGCTTTTAGAGATGTTTTTATTAGTTAATCTCAGTAGTTGTTTTCTGCGTTTTCTTTTAGTATGATTCATGTGTGTTGGATGGGCTTGTGTGGAATTTTTAGGGCTGTGTAGGAGCAGCCATGATGGAGGGTTTGAACATAGGTTTTTGTGGGAAGGAAGAAGGGAGAAGGGGAAAGGGAATGACTGTTGTTGTAGCCATGATGTGTGATTGTTGATTGTCTGTGTGTGCACAGTGAAGAGGGAGGAGGGAGCCTACCGTAGTGGGGCAGCCTTGTGAGTGCTGTGTAGTGGTGTAATTTGTGGGTAACAACATGGGAAGGAAAAGGCTGCCACAATGGATAGCCATGGTGATGTTTTGTGGGTGTAAGTATGGGGTGTTTACAAGGATGAAAAGGTGGAAAAAGGGAGAGGGAAGGGGCTGCCATTGGGTAGCCGTGCAAGTGCTCTTGTAGAGGTTTGATTTGCGGGTAACGGCATAGAAGGTGAAGGATTACCGTAATGGACATTCTATGTCATGGGTGTGTTTATATGGTGTTTAAGTGGGTGTAGAAGTGGAAGAAGGGAAGGGGAGGTGGCTGCCATGGTGGGTAGCCATGGTGCTGTGCCGTAAGTGTGTTTGTATGGTGTTTAGGTGGGTGTAGAAATGGGAAAAGGGAAGCCGAAGGTGGCTGCAATGGTGGGCAACCATAGTGTAGTGTCGTGGGTGTTTTTATGTGTGTTTAGGTGGGCGTAGAAGTGGAAAAAGGGAGGAAGAAGGGGCTGCCATGGTGGGCAGCCATGGTGGGGTGGTGTGACTGCATTGTAAAGAGAGAATAAAAAGTAGGGTTAGGGTTAATTTGGTGAGGAAGATGATGAATAGTAGAAGTTTGGTGAGCTGTTACCATTTTGAATTTTTAGGACTATTTAGAGATAGAAATAGGCAAAGTGTAAGACAAAAACTCCCCAATTATTTTTGCAAAATCTTTGAAGTGGAATTTTTTGGGATTTTTCCGAGCATGGAAAAGACCTGAAATGATTTTATTTTGAAAATAAGTTCTTGAATTATTTGGTATAGTAAACAAACTTGTTTTTAGTCGAAAATTTTACAGTGATCTAAACTTACTGAGGCTTTTGATTTTTTTGAAATTTTGTGGCATTCCGGTGTCATTTGATATATTTTGAAATAAGAAGATTAATGCTCATATTAAGGAGCGGTTTAGGATTCCGAATAGAAAATTAAAAGGACTATTTTTATCTAAAAAACTTACATAGTCATTTAAAAAGATGTTTCGGGTAAATTCTGAGTGTATATTGGTATGTTAGGCGTCAGGAGTAAATTGGTAATTTTACGCAAGTCTAGAGGTATTTGGTAATTTCACTTGCTTGGGGAAATTTATGCAAGTCTAAGGGTATTATGGTAACATCTGGACTATATCTTATTAAGGTCCCGATAGACAGGAGCTATACAGACTTGGGAACCAGAACCGTCTAGCTATCCAGGTAAGTATTCCAGCCATGTTCTCCCATATACTCTATTTGCAAAATATGTAAATGTATACATGATTTAATCAAATGAAGGTTTTTGAAGTACGTTTACTGCATATGTTTTCTTGATAAATCGCTTGATGAGAATTTGAGTTAAAATGCCATGTACTGTTGTGTGAGTAATTGATTTAAACCCAGTACATGTTTTATGAGATGGTAAATTTAACCGGGTTAATGTGCCCTATATCCAATAGGAAAAAGTTGAATTTTTGGACCTGATCAACGGGGCTTCACGTTGATGCATAGTACTGTTGCTCATGGTTCGCCCTTGCATCCACAAAATTGTTTCTCCTTGGTTAAAATGGATTTCAGGTCGTAGTTAGAGGGGCTTGTATGCTGACCGCAGTATACCTAAATTGTTTTATTTGTGATATATGCAAATGAATTTCTTGATGTTATACTTCGGTTTGAGAAGCGTTTGTGCAAGTGTGTATATATGTATATACATAATGAAGAACATTTTTTGTGATAGCAATATTGATTTCTAAGTTGAAAAAGAAAACCCATAGCATGTTTTTTAAAATCCTCAAACCTATTTTAGGAATATGGTTTGCGTCCTTACTGGGTCCCCAACTCATCTTTATAAATGTTTTCAGATGATTACTTATATGAACCCGACATCTATAAGGGTAACGAGGATGGAATCACAGGAAATGGTCGTTAAGGATTTAAGCCTCTTAGATCAATTGTTAACCTTTGGATAACATTGAAGTACTGTTTTTATGTTTTGAGAATTGGTTGGAGCATAGATCTTCGTAGAGTTTTAATTATTTTTATGTTTTGAATAATGTGGATGTATTGGAGACGTAAATTGCGGTAATCCATAAGTATGATCTTGGTAACACTGTAATTGATTTAGACTTAGTACTAGTTATAAATTTTTGAGTACATGTTGTAATAATCCTGGCAGAGCCCTAGTGAAGGCTTAGTGGGTCTGCAGCCGGTCACGACCCTAACTCATGGGCTCACCCGTGGGTTCAGGCAGTGACATTTTATGATTGCTTATAGTCATTTTTGGTATATGCTTATGTCTGATTATGATCGTTTTGGAAATTATCAAACTGTTTATGATTGTTGAAATATTTTAAAACATCATCATCAAATGAACTTTTGAATCGTTTTGTAATTCCTTCAGTTGTTCCTTTAACGACTTTATTGAGCTCTCAAAAGTTCACCCTTTCTTTATTTTTCTTTTGCAGGTAAGGATCAAATGTAGATTGCTCGGGAATGGTTTTAGAGTCTGTGTGGGATTCCAAAGAGCCCACCACTATTGTGTAATAAGACCCTTGCGTAGGTCGGTATTATTAACTCGTTCTATAAAGGACTTGAGTTTGTAAAGAACTTGAGTTTTTAATAGTTTAAGTATAAGCAGTTCTTTTTGTAATCATGTATTTGAAGATTTTGGGTTAATGTCTAGTTAGATGCTCTGAAGTATGTGTCAACAAACAGGGTTGATGTGATTTGATAGGTTAACGCTCTAGGAGTTTGGGGCGATGGAGCTCCGGATTTCCAGAATGTTACAAAAAAGAACTCAAAAAACTTTGTGGCCAATTGGATTGCTACTTCAGCCAGAAAGAAGATTTAACAAGAGGACTGGCTTCAAAATCCACCGTAAGCTCTGATCAACCTATGCAACAACGACTTTTCCCCCTGAAGCTAGCTAGTTTTTCTCCCTCACTCCCCCCCCCCCCCCCCCCCCGCTTCTTTTGTTGATCTTCTTTTCTGGTTTCCTTGTTGTAATGTCCTTTGACGAACAAAACTAAAGTTACATTAAACAGGTCAATAGAGAATGACATATATTCCCAAGGTAATGACTAGCTTATAAAGATTCATAGACCAAAGACCCATCATCATCTATACTATATATAATAAGAACAATCATTTTGATGTAATACCTCTTTTTGATGTTACACAATTACCTATCTAAAATGGTGACAAGTAGCACTATGAGAAAATTCTTAGAATAAGACACAAAATAGAAACATTAGATATTAAATAACTACTTTAAGGATATGTTTGATTTTCACATTTTAAGACATTTATATAGAATGCTTGATTATATAACAAGTTTCTATTTCACAACTTCATTTTTGCACATGAGGCCAAACTTGCTTTTATAAGAATATTGAGTACCATATTACTAACTTCATTTTTGCACACGGTAACTACCTAAGTAAAATATTGACACTTAATATTTTTATATTTTATTTAAAAATACGACATGAAATAAAAGTTTAGATAGTAAATAACTACTTACAAAAACATATTTAGTTTTTATAATTTAACTACTATTTTACCGAATGTACTAATACGCGATGCTTGATTTCACACATTGACTCGTCATTGTTATTATATAAAAGGTATTATATAAAGGACAAATCTCAAAATTGTACCTTCAAGTTTACATTCTATACAACCTTAGTACCCAAGTTTGAAGGTACGCCAAAGAAGTACCCAACTTTGAAATAACGTACTAAATCAGTATCTCGACTGACGGAAGACAGATGCCGTTAGAAAGTCAGAAGGGCAAGGCCGTCATTATGAGAAAAATGATTGGTCCTTGTGGCCATGTGGGCCGTCCTTTTGACACAATTACTCTTCTCTCTCTCTCTCTCTTCTCTATCATTTTTCTTCTTTAATTCAACACACACCCCAATCCTCCACCCCCCACCCTGCCCCACACACAAACAATCACGCATGCACACAACCCACACATAAATTGGCGTAGACAGACTAGAGGGGGAGGAGGGGGGATCAGCAGCGAGAGAATGCCACAGAAAAGAAGATTGGCTGACAAATCGCCATGGTGAGATAGATCGGGGTGTGCCACTGTTTTTAGGCAAAGTGGGTGTAACGCAAGAGTCTCGGCTGGCGCGACATCGAGAACGGGCACCATTGCTGCTGACTATGGTTTGACAGCACGACATCAGCAAAGATCGGGGTGGTGACAACGGCTACAAATACTGATGATTGTCGCAGTCAGCGATTATCAACAGTGAGGCAGTGAGGCGATGAGGATGACGCCTGCCATGGTAGTAAGGGTGTCAATTGGCGTGGCGGTGGTTAACGGCGGTCTTAGGCAATGACAATGGTGGTGGTGGTCTGGTGGTAATGGGGATAATGGGTAACATGTATTAGGTTTGTGACAGCAGTAGTGACACCCAGTGGTCGGCAACGGTGTTAGACGACGGCAATGGTGGTGGTCTGGCGTTTTTGGTGGGTGATGGTGGTAATGGGGATGATGGGAAACATGTATTGAGTTTGTGACGGCGATGGTGACACGTGGGTCGACGATGGTGACACGTGGGTCGGCGGCGGTGCTAGGCAACGACAGTGTTGGTGGTGGTGGTTTTGGTGAGTATAAACTGGTCACAAAGAGGGGACAGTTTTTTGTTTTTGATTAAATTAAGAAAGACAAAAAATCAAACTGCTGTAATAGTTTCATGTGTTTTTAAGATATCAATTTTTTTCATAATGACGGTCTTGTCCTTCTAACTTTCTAACGGCATATGTCTTTTATCAGTCAAGGTACTGATTTGATACGTTATTTTAAAATTGAATACGCTAAAGGATACTTATTTAGCGTACCTTCAAACTTAAATAATAAAGTTAGTGGAGGGAGTGGAGTTTTAGATTTGCCCTCTATTCAACGCTGACTCGAAAAGGAATTTCAAGAAATTTATTCCAACAGCGTATAACACTCCTTGAAAACCCTTTCATTAATCGTTCTCTCTCAATTTGTTGTTTTTTAGATTTTGAAATAACAGGCAAATCCGATGAAGCTTGTCTCTCGGATCAAGAAAATAGAAGATGATTTGTTGTCTTTGAATTGAAGGAGCAATGTGGCGAGCTACTCGCAGCGAAACAGGTATGCACAGATCTAACTTCCAGTTAGGTACTCAGAAATTGAGTTTGGGACGGCAAGTAGAAGTAGTTGCTTTTATCCTGGGTGCAAATTTGTAGTGTGTGTTCCTGATTTTTTTTTTATCTTTGGTTGGTGAGAAAATGTTGGGAAGAAGGTAGATATGATTGAGATGAGTCTAGGGGGTTCTTTGATTTTCCTCTGTTGGTTGCTAGGAAGGTGTAGGGGCGGAAAAGATTTGTTTTGCACAGCAATGTTCGAGTCTAAGCCATCTGTCATTTTTCTTCTGCATATAATCGTAATTTTACAAATCAAAGTTTAATTTACCGAGCGTTCCCTAAAGTGACTGGTCATACAAATCAAAATTTTACTTATGGTGCCAGGATGGAAGAATGCGATCAGTAGTTGAGAGGTAGAATGGCCTTTTTCATCGTTGGTAGAGTTGTCATAACCTGCATCCTGTAGTGGTTTCACCAGCCAAAAATAAGCCGCAAGGCTGGTTGTTATTACCATCTGAGAGTGATTATTTCTTACCTATAAATGACGACGGGCTTCATTTTAGGTTTTTAGTTCTGCACCAGCTTGTCTCATAGTTATCTATGGAAGATTGTCCTTACCTGGAGGGATTAATGGCAACAACTTGCTATTCAATGTAGATGCGTACGGTGAAGCATAGTGTGATTAAGTGGGTACTTGTATTCTGTTAACCCCGAACAAGCCATAGTTTGCCGTGGATTGTCAAATAGCCATTAGATTATCTGCTTTTGGCATCCACTCGCTAACCTGCAAGAAACGGTAAGCCGAAGAGGCCATTTTCCACAGAACTGGTCATGCCAAAGATATTCTTCTCTTTCTTTTCTCTGTGTCTGTGTGCACGCGCGTGATGGCTTTACGCCTTCGGGGTACAGCTCGAACTCGGTTCCTTTGCATGCAGCTCGTTTGAGCTTGTTGGACTGCTAAATTAGCTGCCCACAAATTATGGTAACTAGATAAAGATATAACGATGATAAGACATACCATCTACACGCCGCCACCTCCTCACAGTTGCTGGTGCCTGCGATCTGCCACCTCCTCTGTTTTCTCACCCTCCATGCGGCCATCTACCAAAATGACACTTGCCAGTTTCTTCAGAAATGCGAGTTGGCTCGACTTGTTCGGCTCATGTATTGATTAATTATGAGAAAAGAGAGAGGTCCTGATGGCTTAAGCCCATTTGTCCATCAAAGCAGTAGTGTTGGTCAACTGCCCGCTTGGCTTGGCTGAAGTTTATGAAGGGCAATAGGTAAAAGTGTTTGGGTGAGGTCGGAGTATAAGAAACAATGGTGGACTTAAAAAAGAAAACAATAAAAAATACAATTTATAAAGTACTATAAAGTCTCCAAATTTGTACAAAGAAATTTCAGATTATCTTTCCCAACACATAAGAGTGTACGGAATCAAGCCGAGAGAGGAGACACCCTCCATGAATATGTAGCCTATAGCCCTCTTCACAGAAAGAAGGTTCTTGATATAAACTATAGGTTTATATCAATATCATAGACTATAGGTTGTTTACATTCGATCCCAGGATACAGATTGACCATGTACTTGTACACAAAAGAGAGGGTAAGATGATGGGAGTTCTTATCTAATCGTGACCATGAAACTCATATACCACCAAGAATCTATAGCTGCAAAAGTCCGCGGGTTATGTCAGTAGGATGGAGATGCATAGAAATTTTAGAAGAGGTATTTTAAAAATTGAATGTCATATCCAAAAAACCACTGAAGGCGAAGAAATTTGCATATCTACTTCAATAGAAACTGAATTCGCAAAGCTATCCTGCAATAAAGTAGGTGCTATGCATTGATATACCAACTTCCAATCCTAATGCAAAACCTTATTATTAGAGGCATCTTAGGTGGACAAAAATGCAATGAACACCATAAAAGGATTTGGAACCGTTTCATTAAAAAACCATCAAGTATAAACAACGTAAGTTTGAGATAGTTCAGAATTCTTACTCTTCAAATTCTTAAGGATCAAAGCATGCAAGATTGAGCTTCCAAGGTTTCCTTCCGAATTCACCCACGAAAAGTAATTGAAGTAAGTCATTAAATAAGATTTTTTAAAGAAAAGTCAATCATGCAATAGATTCTAAGAGTACTATGTAAGATGTTAATGAGAAAGTGTCACTTTGGTTTTAAACAGATTCTAGTAGAGAAGACAACAGAGAAAAAAGTAGAAATTAAAAGTCATATGGGTTGAAAACTAGGTAGCACGGACACGAACACGGTGTCGGACACCGACACCGGACACCGCAATTTCCAAAAAATCAGATTTTGGACACCGCAGGACACCGCTATTTTTTAAATATATTTTATATTATATATATATTTAATAAATATCAAATATATTTTACAATCTAAAATAACAAACAATAATGAAAAACTATAAGTTATAATTTATTTGATCAATATTTATTTAGTTAATATACTGGAAATGCAACAACAAAGGGAGAAAAGAAAAAAAAATAAAAGAAAGAAATGGGAGGACAAAGGAAGAAAAGAAAAGGACAGAAATGGGAGGACAAAAGAAGAAAAGGAAAAAGATAGAAACGAGAGGACAAAGGACAAAAGAAAAAAGAGGAGGACAGAAACGGGAGAACAAAAGGAAGAAAAGAAAAAAAGAGAAGGACGGGAGGGAGCGACGGAAAGGAGTTCAACACCGCTGCAACCTGTGGGTCAGCGACGGCATCAAAGGAGCTCCAGCGACGATGGCGAGACCTCCGGCGACGACGACGGGGACAGCGGCTAGCTTCTCTTCCTTCGGCGACTGTAGCCCAGATCCGTTGGCTTCAGCTTCGACTTCGATATCTCCGTCGACTAGCTCTGGCAACATCAGATCCGTTGAAATTGGCCTCAAACGGTAAGACACTGCTCCACGCCGTGTCCGACACTAGTCGATGAAGTGTCCGACACGGTGTCGGAAATTAAATAAAAAATAAAAAAAATTCCGACACCGATGAGCCGTGTCCGACACGTGTCGGGCGGTGTCCGGAGGGTGTCGGGGTGTCCATCCGTTTAGGACACCATACCTCCACCTAGAAGAGGTGTCCGTGCTTCAGAGGTTGAAAACATACAACAAATTAAGAGTACTATGACAAAGATAATAAAGAGAAAGATGTGTCGTTTCGATTTTAAATAGATTGTGGTAGAGAATTCAGGTAGCCTATCTAAGAGGGATCATGTAAAAGGCTAGATTTTGGTGGTTCCGATATTGCAAAAAACTCAGGTATTGCGGCGAACTTGGGTAGCGTATCTAAATAGGGTGGTTCGCCAATTTTTCAGAGCTCGAGATCAATTTGATATTACATCCATAACTTCTAAGTTAGCAAGGAAGTTAGACCAACAAAGGCACCGTTACACTAACCATTGAAATTCACTATACACTACAACATACTGGACCACACATATGGGCGCAATACATGCGCTAATTACAACATCTATCTGACGTTACGTCCACCCATAATTTCCAGCTAGCGAGTGTGCTAAATAGCTAAGAGACCTAGCAAGAGGGATCATGTAGAAGGCTAGATTTTGGTGGTTCCAACATGGCAAAGAATTCAGGCATGTAAAAGAACTCATGGAAGCGAAATTCTTATGGGATTTCAGTATTAGAACTTGCCAAGGCCGAGGCATTTTTGAGGTAGAGATTGATGGTTCCGATATATGTTGCAAAGTTATTCTTGCGAGCAATGCTAATGATTCTCAAACGGGGTAAGTTCTTCTTGGCTTTGCTGTAATCAACCTATCTACTTTCTTTTATCTAAACAATGCAACACTACTAATTCTGCCAAGGTAACCACATACACCCCTAATTTTGTAAGAAGAGACCAAGCTACTGAGAAGTAAAAATTCAGCCTATCTACTTCCTTTTATCTAAGCAACACAGCAGTACGAATTTGCCCAGGTAACGACACCACACACCTGATTTTTTTAGCAATCACTACTACAAGTAACAATTCAAAGTACCTACTTCCTTTCATCTAAAGAATGTATCACTACTTATGTGGCCCGAATCCCGATCAACACACACACACACACCTGGTGTTTGTAGGAAGAGACAAAGCCATGTATGTTCTTATTACCCAATCACCGAAAGTAAAATTTTTAATGGACCAGAATGCGTACATGGTATCTTTAAAATCAGCTCATCCAAGACGGGGCTTCCAAGAATTGCATCTGGATTCTTCAAGGATTCATGCAAAATAAGTGAAATATGAGAAGTCAAGTTGTGTAACATCTGATTTTTGTAGGAACAATAACGAAAAGTAAAAAAGAAAAAATTGAACATGGATCATACATACGCTTGGGTATCTTCAAAATCAGTGCATGCAAATGGGGCTTCTGAGAATGGCATCTGGATTCTTCAATAATTCATGCAAAATCGGTGAAGATGAGAAGTAAATTTGCCTCATCTGTTTGGAAGGAAGAGATTTTAATTCTAAGAAAATGGAAGAAGAAAAGGCATGAGGTAGAAGAAGAGGCAAGAAGGAAGCAAAGGGAGAGCGACTGAGTCAGAAAGAAGGAACAAGAGAAGAGAAGGCATGCATCAGGTCTTAAAGCCAAACACAAGAAAGTCAAAGGAAAAGGTCAAGCGTGTCTAAATGTTTTTGTTGACTTGAATTAAAATTTTCATTGCCAGCGTAAAGGGCAGAACCAATTATCCGCTAATGCAATAGAAAAAGTGAATTTTATCTATCTTAAGGGGCAATTGAGGGATTTATATAAAAATAGAGAGATTAATTTTTGTTCAAAAACTGATTTACACTTTTATTAATAGTATAGATGTTTGTGAACATTTTGGAATGTTCATGTTCAGCTTGTTTAACAAACGAGTTCTAAAAACTTGTTCATATGCAATTTCTATATATACAAAAGAAAATATTATACGAACAAATGTGAATTAATTTTATAAAAAACGAACTACGAGCAGTTCGTTCGTGAATTGCTCGTTTCACTTACAATCTTAACTGTACGTTTGCGGGCCAACACAAGGTTTTTTTTTTTTTTTTTGTGCTGGATCACGTTGAGCCCTGACCCATTTGACACCTCTAAAAGGTATTATTGGCCGGGGTCGAGCCATAACTCCAGGTTTCCTCTCTGACAATTAATCTTTCTTCGACAAAACAAATACGGTCTTTGATGCATGCCTTAAGCTTGAATAACTTTTTGGAAAAATTCAAACACAAATCTACTATTGCAAAACAACAATATGTAATTTCTGTTTTTCAGTAATTTTCTTAAGCCCTGATGTCCCTTGATTGTTGTCACCAACACATAAAAAGGTCAAGGTCACACTTTTGTCAAGACTATTTACAAATGTGCGAAGATTGAACATAAACCACGTATTGAGTCATTGACATCTCCAAATCTCATCTTATATCAGGCTTAAGAGTAAATCAGCTTCATTTTCACAGTTTTGTTCAGTTGCCTTGAAACAATTACTAAGAAAAGCTGCTGATTGACATCCTCAGACCTGGAATCATGACTCTCATCCTCCGTGAATTTGATAAAATTATTTCACAACACCGCCCAACCTATCAACTTACCAAGGGGGAGGAAGGCGGGTGGGGGCTGCGCTGGTTAAGTGACCTGAGCTAGTCACAGTGTCACAGCATAGTGATTGTTCCTGTACTTCGATTGTTGACAATGAATAGGATCGATACTTCACCACGAGGACCTTCGCATAAAATGGACAATTCCACTGACCTCCCTTGAAATTGGGATTTGTATAATCAAACCCACTACTACTATAACATAGGCATAAACTGTCGGCGTTGACTATTCGGACCACAAAATGGGATTTCTAGGACTAAAATCTTATTTTTCCCTAAAGCACTCACTGTCTACCTATCTATACTATCTATCTATGTACCATATATATATAAAAAAAAAAATCTCTTTTGGTGTTACGCATCTTTGGTGTTACATAACTAACTATTTAAAGTGGTGACACTTGACATTATGAAAAATTTCTCAAAAATTACACAAAATAAAAAATTAAATAATAAATAGCTACCTTAAAGACATGTTTGGTTTCGCATTTTAAAATACTTATATGTCATACTTAATTTTTTTAACAAATTTCAAAGAACTTTATCGTTGCAGATGGAGCCATCTAAGATTCATTAAAAAAAACGTAATCAAAATATATTCTAAAGGCCAAACTTGCTTTCATAAAACTATTACATTACTACTTCATTTTCACACACGCATTGCATGTGCCATGATAATTACCTATCTAAAATATTAACACTAGACATTCTATAAAATTCTTTTTGGAAAAATAACACAAAATAATAATGAACACTCATACGTGATGCTTGATTTTTCTAACAAAATTTATGTTATTAGTTCTATTTTTGTACACGCATCAAAACACGTGCCACTTTGACCCGTTATTAATGGAAGAAAAAGAAGCTAGTGTATTGTCTTTCTCCCACCACCCAATCCCACCACCATCCACATATGCCACCCACACCACCTCTACTCATCTCAATAAAGTAGCAGAATCACCACCATTAACACCCCCACCCCCTAGGGCCAAACCATCAAGCTCCAGAGGCCACCTCTGGAGTCCAACATCACGCTACCATCCTGTGTTTGTTCTCTCTGTGTCAATTTTTTGTTCCAAATAACCGGGCCCTAGATTTTCAACCTCAAACCTGAAACCATAATATTTACACCCATGAAATCTGAATAGGCATGCATACTGAATTGTGCGGTGACGGCTGCAAGGCCTCTGGCTTCTGCTGTAGGGCTGTGGGGAGCGTCTGATCGAGGACGAACCCCTTTGCCTTCTTTAATTCTATATCTACGTGGTCTGGTTCCAAAAAATGCCATTTCAATGGTCATAATAGTCAATAGGGAGAATTGTGCCATTTCCCAATATTAATGGGTTTATTTAAGTCAACAAATTGCCCTCAAGGGAGGGTAGTGGAATTTTCACTTATTCATAAAACTCTCACTCCTCATTACATCTCATCCAGACCATGTGAATAAGAACACATGAACTTGAAGCGATGCTGCAGACAATGAAGTCTAGAAGTTTTTACTTGTCCCAGATCCCAACTGTTCCCATTCAGCAATAATCTACAAACCATTAGTCATCCGAATCTTTTTCCCAAAAATTTTGTATTAAAACTACATATGAAGAGTACACGATGTATGGTGAGGCTTAATATTAAGACCTTAATGATTCGCGGGGAACTACCAGAGCCGAGCACCAGTGTGTGTTCGTAGCCTCTTGATATAGCTAAAATATCCCTCCAATCTACGGACGACACGTGACAGTTATGACACGTAACCCATACTGGCTCATTACTGATATGGCATTTACCGTATCAATCACCGGGCAGAATCCTAAAGAAGCTCTGACTCTATCAGTTCAGATTAACATGAGATCCTCTAGGATCCTAATTAGATTCTGATTAGAGTTGGTCAAAGCTCAGTCCTACTAGGACTCCTCCTTCTACCACTATATAAAGGGGTCTGAGCCCTCAGGTACAAAAAAGTTCACACACAATCACACATTGTGTCTTACTGCTTCTTCAGAATTCTACCTTGTTAGTCATCTCTGCCTTAAGCATCGGAGCGTTCCCCGCTAGAACCCCACCCGGCGGTCACTCTTTGTTCTCTTTTGCAGGCCAGATTTCTGGTGTGGTTCCCGATCCAGTTTTTAGCTGCAACAGATTGGCGCCATCCGTGGGACCACTACAGGGAACATGGCCAATCATTCTTCTAGTGACTCTTCACATAGTCGTTCTCCACACCGTCACACCCGAACGAATAGCTCTCGTCGACTCAGTCGTGACCACCGTTCGACACCTTCACGTCGTCATGCAAATTCTGCGGAAGATGCACACGTTAACGTGACATCTGCAACTCCTGAATCAGAAGGTAGACCTCGAAGAAATCACTCTTCGACGTCTACTCTGAAAAATGGGGACCTTCGTCATCGCCTGAACCGTAAGTTATTCAAAACACCCCATGCCGAACTTACAAAAGAGATCCACAAGCTAAAAGATGTCGTGAACACTCTTCAACAAAAGCTCGATATGGCAGTGACTCCTCCACCCACTTACCATTCTCATCTTGACCCCGGTGATCTTCGTCTTCGTCTCACATCCAGATCAAGTTACGGCCGCAAATACCAATCAACGGCCGATCCAACTTACAATCACAAAGATAAAAGCGGAGATCACGTAACCAGGAGTGGATCATGCTACCGTCGCGATTCTTCAGTCGAAGACAGTACCAACTCCTCTCCCGCACAGGCCGCCGAAGCTGAGATACTTCGACAATCTATCCACCGAAAGAAGAAGCCTGAGTTTCGTACCCGAGGACGAGACTCTTGAAAGGTTGCCCCTAGATATCGTTATCCAGAATAATCTCCCCCGAGGGAAGAATCTGGATATCTGTTATCCGAAGCCATCGAGAAAGCAAAGCTACCTCCCAATTTTCGAATGCCTCAATGTGACCTCTACGACGGGACTGGGGATCCAAGAGAACATGTTTACCAGTTTCAAACAAACATGCTACTCCTTCAGGTTTCAGACGTTGTCATGTGCAGAGCCTTTCCTACCACTCTAAGGAAAGCTGCACATGCATGGTTCAAATCTCTACAACCAAGGTCCATCTACTCCTTTGGCCAATTATCAGATCTCTTTCAAAAGCACTTTGTAAGCAGTCGCTCCCGAAGGAAGAACTCGGCGAGTCTGCTAAACATTGTGCAAGAGAAAAATGAGTCTTTGGCATGTTTTCTCGAACGATTCAATGCAGTCACTTTGGAAATTAACAACTTGGATGAATCCGTGAAATATACTGCATTCCTCCTAGGCCTTCGACCCACATCCAAGTTCGCTTTCTCTGTGAACAAAAGTCCTCCAGGTAATATGAAAGCCCTTCTTGAGAAGGCTAACAAATATATTCAAGCAGAAGAATACCTGGAGACACACAGGGACCGACGTGGAGAAGGGAAACCGGAACAGAAGAAACGATCTCGAGAAGTAACTCCCCCAGAAGGAAAGTCAGCAAAACGTCCTAAACGTGATGAATGACGTCCAAAAGACACGTTTAATCTGACACCCCTCAATGCAAAGCCGTCTCAAATTCTTCACGAGATCAAAGACAACAAGGCTCTCTAGTGGCCAGACAGAATGAAATCCCGACCAAACAAGAGGAACAAAGATTTGTGGTGTCACTTTCACAACGATCATGGCCACACAACCGATAACTGCGGGTCGCTCAAACGAGCAATTGAGGCCCTTATCAAGCGTGGCCAGTTGAGAAAGTTTGTAGCTCCTGGAGACGGAAGACAACAAACACCACCGGCCATGGAAGAAAGAGAAGATCGAGAAGAGAATGCGGGTACGATCAACACTATATCCGGGGGAATAGCTGCAGGAGGTTCATCAGGTAAGGCTCGCAAAGCATATGCCAGAGAGGTGTGCCTAACGAGCCGGCCCCCGAATAAGAAGCTGAAAACGGTACCCGCAGCGACGATCACCTTTTCCGATGATGATTCGAAGGGCATAAAAACCCCCCACGATGACCCATTAGTCATCACCATTAAAGCTGGGAACTTTGATGTCAAGCGTGTCTTGATTGATAACGGAAGTTCCGCAGAAATCTTATTCCATGATGCATTCGAGAAGATGAATATTCCAACGGACCGTCTCCGAAAGATGGATACACCATTGTATGGATTTTCCAATCATCTGGTTGCAGTCGAAGGGATTATCGCACTCCCAGTTGCAATTGGCACACCTCCGGCACAAACCAACTTCATGCTTGATTTTGTGGTGGTAAAAGTCCCCTCAGCATACAATGCCATATTGGTACGACCAGCACTCAATCGGTTACAAGCGGTAGTGTCAACTTATCACCTCAAGATGAAGTTCCCCATGAACACGGGATTGGAGAGTTGAGATCCTATGCAGATATTTTCTCATGGACAGCGGCAGACATGCCAGGGATTGATCCCGAGATCATTACCCATAGGCTGAATGTCGACCCATCCAAAAAACCTGTTAGGCAGAAGAAGAGGACTTTTGCGCCAGAAAGACAGGAGAAGATTGAAGAAGAAGTAGATAAACTCTTGACTGCAAAATTCATTGAAGAGATCTACTACCCGGATTGGATCGCCAACGTTGTCATGGTTCCTAAACCCGGCGACAGATGGGGAATTTGTATTGATTACACTAAACCCGGCGAAGGATAGCTACCCGCTTCCAAGAATCGACCTTCTGATCGACGCCATTTCAGGCCACGAATTGCTTAGTTTCATGGATGCATATTCTGGTTATAACCAGATCATGATGCACGAGGATGATGTCCCAAAAACGTCGTTCATCACAGAAAGAGGGCTATATTGTTATAAAGTAATGCCCTTTGGACTTAAGAACGCCGGGGCAACCTACCAGTGCCTGGTGAACATGATCTTTCGAGACCTGATCGGAAAGAACATGGAGGTCTATGTTGACGATATGCTCGTAAAGAGTGTAAAGTTTGAATTCCATGTGGAAGACTTGAGAGAAACTTTCGACATCCTTTGAAAGTACAGAATGAAGCTGAACCCGCTCAAATGCGCTTTTGGAGTTGAATCAGGGAAATTCTTGGGGTTTATTGTTTCTCAACGAGGAATTGAAGCAAACCCAGAAAAGATAAAAGCCATTCAAGCCATGACGCCTCCAAAAACCGTCAAACAAGTGCAAGAGTTAACAGGAAGGGTTGCAGCTTTGGGAAGGTTCATGGCACGATCAGCTGAACGATGCTCGCCATTCTTTTAAGCCATCAGAAAGGTAAAGAATTTTTTTTGGACGGACGATTGTCAGAAATCGTTCGAAGAGCTGAAAGCACACTTGAGTTCTCCGCCCTTACTTTCGAAATCATTCCCAAGAGAAGACTTATTGATATACCTCTCTGTCACCGAAGTTGCCGTCAACACTGTTTTGATTAGAGAGGAAGATGGGGTCCAGAAACCCATCTACTACGTCAGCAAGGTCTTACAAGATGTGGAGACAAGATATCCGAAGATCGACAAGATTTCCCTAGCCCTTACCATATCAGCTAGGCGTCTTCGACCATATTTTCAGTCTCATACCATTGTTGTTGTGACAGACCAACCACTCCGAAAGGTATTGATGAGCCCTGAGGCATCAGAAAGATTGGTAAACTGGTCCGTCGAGTTAGGAGAATTCGATCTCCAGTATAAACCTCGCACTGCAGTTAAAGCTCAAGCCCTAGCAGACTTTATTGTCGAGTGCACGTTACCCGAAGACCCACCTCAATTAGTGATCTCTGAGGTTACAGTCCTTGGAATCTTTATGTAGACGGTTCTTCAGCTGTTGGCAATAGTGGAGCCGGGATTATTCTTATAAGTCCAGAAGGTTTTACTATTGAGTACGCACTTCGTTTTAGGTTTGAAGCCTCAAATAACGAAGCTGAATATGAGGCTCTTCTCGCGGGAATAAGGCTAGAACATGCCTTAAAGGTGGACTCCCTATCAGTTCACAGCGATTCCCAACTGGTGGTCAATCATGTCTTGGGAGATTATGAGACCAGAGACGAAAGAATGGCTCAATATCTCAACTTAGTTAAAACTTCAGCTGTGAAGTTTCTCAACTTCACCATTCACCAAATCCCCCGAGACCAGAATACTCAAGCAGATACATTATCAAGACTAGCTTCTGCTGAAGAAACGGAGGCCCGACGCCCAGTATACCTTGAATTCCTCAACGATCGCAGTATCAGTTCTCATGATGAGATTGAAATCATAGATCAAGAACCCTGTTGGATGGACAGGATCATCAAATACCTGTCCACGGGCGAATTACCAAGTGAAAGACATGAGGCAAGGAACCTTCGCGTCAAAACTGCTAGGTATGCTTTAGTTAAAGGTACTCTATACAAGAAATCATTCAGCCTTCCTTACCTCAGATGTCTACACCCATCAGAATCCCTATACGCATTACAAGAAGTACATGAAGGGATATGGGGTCAACATCTTGGGGGAAGGACATTGGCGCAGAAAATCTTAAGGCAAGGATATTACTGGCCTACGATGCAGAAAGACGCCATCGAATTCACTCGAAGGTGCGACCAATGTCAAAAGTTTGCTCCGCTTTCTCATACACCAGTTGCTCCATTAACTTCAATTATTTCCCCCATCCCCTTTGCTGTATGGGGAATGGATCTACTATGACCTTTTCCCATGGCATCAGGGCAACGACGGTTTATGATTGTGGCAATAGACTACTTCACCAAATGGACCGAAGTAGAATCTCTGGCAACCATTACTTCAGCCAAGTGTGAAGACTTCTTTTGGAAAAACATCGTCTGTCGTTTTGGAGTGCCAAGAGCTTTGGTCGTTGATAACGGCAAACAGTTTGACAACAATAATTTTCGAACCTTTTGTTCGAACCTTTCGATCGATTTGAGGTTCACTTCAGTGGCTCATCCACAATCCAATGGTCAGACTGAAAACATGAATCGAAACATCTTACAAGGATTGAAGAAGAAGCTAAATGAAGCTAAAGGCGCATGGGTGGATGAACTCCCCAAAGTGTTGTGGGCCTATCGAACAACTCCACATTCGGTCACAGGAAAAACGCCTTTCTCGCTCTGCTATGGTACCGAAGCAATGTTGCCAATTGAGATAGGAGTCCCAACAATCCGGGCCTTACATTTCAGCGAATTAAACAACAATGTTGGACTCCGCGCAAATCTTGACTTAGTGGAAGAGGCCCGAACTCAAGCCCATGTATGATCCGTTAATGTTAAACAACGAGTCGCACGATATTACAATCAGAGAGTCCGATCCAAGCAGTTTAACGAGGGAGATTTAGTCCTTCGCAAATTGGAAGTCTCGAATCCAAAGGCAGCAACGGAAAAGTTATCTCCAAATTGGGAAGGACCCTACCGTGTGATAAAGGTGCTCAAGACGGGCACTTATGCACTTGGCACACTTTCAGGAGAGTCTATCCCTCGCACTTGGAATGCTGAGAACTTGTGCAGATATTACCAGTACTGTCTTGGCCCGAGCCAAAACACTTTCTTTTTTGGGGGATAAGGGGCTTCGACCTTGTCAGAACTCCAAGTGGTCTTTAGCAGATTTTGGGAATAAATGGGTTGTCCAGCAATCCAATGTAAACTTTTTCTCGAGCAATAAAGTTATGTTTCTCAGCATTGTTGTGATGTAAGCTTAGCCAAAACATTCTGTCCGAACAGAGTGATGGCCGAGCCCTCTGCCCGAACAGAATGATCAATTTAGCCAAAACATTCTGCCTGAACGGAGTGATGGCCGAACACCCTGCCCGAACAGAGTGATTAGCTTAGCCAAAACATTTTGTCCGAACAGAGTGATGGCCGAACACCCTACCCGAACAGAGTGATCAACTTAGCCAAAACATTCTGTCTGAACAGAGTGATGGCCGAACACCCTGCTGGAACAGAGTGATCAGCTTAGCCAAAACATTCTGTCCGAACAGAGTGATGGCCGAACACCCTGCCCGAACAGAGTGATCAGCTTAGCCAAAACATTCTGTCCGAACAGAGTGATGGCCGAACACCCTGCCCGAACAGAGTGATCAACTTAGCCAAAACATTCTGTCCGAACAGAGTGTTGGCCGAACACCCTGCCCGAACAGAGTGATCAACTTAGCCAAAACATTCTGTCCGAACAGAGTGTTGGCCGAACACCCTGCCCGATCAGAGTGATCAACTTAGCCAAAACATTCTGTCCGAACAGAGTGATGGCCGAACACTCTGCCCAAATAGAGTGATCAATTTAGCCAAAACATTCTGTCCGAACAGAGTGGGGGCCGAACATTCTGTCCGAACAGAGTGTTTTGGCCGAACACTCTGTCCGAACAGAGTATATAACTCTTGGGTTTTATAAAATACAAGAGAAGGCCAAACGGATTAGCTACAGATCTAAGTCCGTGAAGAAACAAAAGTTAACGGGGGCATCGTCACTTCAACAAAGCTTTTAACTTCTTTGAAGTTTAGGTCGAGCGAGGGTGCTCGACTTCTTTGCCAACTCTTTAAGTGACGAATAAAGGGTTTGAGTCAATGTAAACATTATTGATGCTGTGTGAATGGTAAACACAAACCATAAGAAACACATAGTAAAGGATCAACATGAAATAAAAGATAAAGAGTTTTACAATAAAGCCCTTGAAAGGGCATTAAAATTCTCTGTCTAGATAAACAACAAAGCCCAGATACAGGGGCTAAAATCTAGGGCTCGGGTGTATCACCAGACGGACCTTCCCCCGGAGGATGAGAAGCTGCGGCATCCCCCGCCTCTGAAGGCATAGCAGTCTCTCTAGATGGAGACGCCACCGCAGGCAGAACGAAATCCTCCAAGGGGATTCAGGAAAGCGCTCGGCAAACATCTCCTTGGCCTTTGTAAAGCCAAGATCATAGATCTCAAGGCCATCTTCGGTCCGCTTCTTCAGCCATTCATCCCCCGCATTTCCATCCAAGAAGTCGCGGATGCCTTGGTCTCGAGCTTTGGTTACCTCTTCTGCCGCCTTCCTCTTTATTCGCTCCAGCCTCTTCTCCAGAGTGGCAATCTTAGCCAGATAATCTTCCTCTCGATTACTCAGCTCTTCAGCACGATGAGTAGCTTCTTGCGCCTCCTTAATGGCATCCCTCTTCTGCTAAGCTTCCTCAGCGGCCACCTGCCTTGCCATCTCAAAGTGAGAAAGCATTTCAGACCCACTGGCATACATCTGCGATAAAGATTGGGACGATCAGCAAAATGGAGTCCGAAAGTAAATACAAGAGAAAACTAAAAGAAAGAATCTCACCGTATATACAGCCTGAGCAAAGGAACATGCAAAGGTCTCGTGAGTTTGGTTCTGAAATATTTCCTTGTCCCGAGGAAGAACTCCGTGAACAAGGTGTTGCTCTGAAATCTGACTATCTGGCATCCCAACATCATTGGAACGAAAAGTCCATCTGGGACGAAAGATGGGATCCTCTTCGACGGACACCTTCTCCACGATCTGCGGAGAGTGGTCGGGAGGGATAACCCTTGTCTTCTTTGGAGCAGGGGGCAACTCTGTACTTGGCTGCTTTTCTCTCCTCTTCCCTTTGGCTTTCTGCAAGACAACAAGAAAACCTCCTTGCGGTGTTTTTCCACTTCCGCTGGCCATTTCTGCAAAGGAGTTGGCAATCAATACAAGAATACACATTGAAACAAAGACTGAAACCAAAAGCCTATTTAAAGCACACCTAGAGACGTGCTCTCAGCAGGAAATGTGCTAGAGATAGTAGGCACAGGAGGAGGGGTTACAGCTCCAGCTGGAACAAGAGTGCGAGGAATGATCCTCGCCCATTCTAGTTGTTGCTCTGATAAGGGTTCATCAATGGAAAGTCCGCCCCGAAGTTTGATGTGGCTAAGAATGTGTTTGGTAAGGTTCTTTGGAGCAGGCTTGCCAGGGTTCTCAAAATCCTTACAGTAAGGATTCCACTCTCTGTCAAAAGGAAGCTTCCTTTTATCAGAACGGCCAACGAAGAAGTATCTGGAGTGCAACCTTTATTCGACTTTGGCCCCCCTTTCAGAAGTCGTTGCCTACTGTGAATATAGTACCATCCTGGACAATTGGCAACCCCCTTGACGAAATAGATTTCAAAGAATACTCTCATAAAATCTGTTGTATCTGATTTGTAGCCTGAAGTCTGAACCAGATAAATGAGCCCGACAAGCTTCCTCCAGCCATTGGGAACAAGCTGACCTGGGGCCATGTGGTAATGCTCGAAGAAACGAAGAGCAAAAGGGTGAAGAGGAAGTCTGTATCCAGATCTCACTTGCTCTTCGTATATCCCAGTTTCATACTTCGTTCCATAGTTGGCTGGTTCTTGCAAGCCAGGGAGACGAGCATACCAGCCTACGGGAAGAGGATATTCCCGGAGCAATTCCACCAAATCTTCGGTAGACATTTTACTCGACTTCTCGTCTGCCGTATACCAAGGCCTAGGATTAGCCTCATCTTCGGCTTGATCCTTAACATCGCCTAAGGCATTCTTGGCAGGCAAAGATGGGGATCGTTGGGAGGTTGAAGGCTGGAGAGGTTGAGAAGATGAAGGGCGTATTGGTTCTGAGGATAAAGGTCGGAGAAGCTGTGGATTTGAAGTCCCAACTTCACTACTTGAAGTTGAAACTCGACCTGATCTTGATG
>JAVXUP010003139.1:0-83799 GCA_033070095.1 Escallonia herrerae | reverse complement strand
AGGTAATCACCTTCATCAGGTCATTGCTAACTCTTCTTTGTGTTGAACATCATAAATGCACAGCCATTGGATAAAATCTCTATCTTTTGAGGTAATGAGAAAAATGCTAGTTATGCTGCACTTTTTTTTTTTTGTAAGCAAGCCCGTGTAATACTGACTCAAATATTCATGAAATTCGACTTTTCATTGTAAAGTAGTCCAAAACTCAACCTGGGTCCAAAAATCACTCCGAAAAGTCCATCCTGTTCATTGATTGCTTTAGTTATTGAGTGGATTTTACCAATTTCATATGTTATATCGGCAAGCTCCTATTTCGTTTCTGAATCCCCTTTACAATAAATTTCGCTAGGGTGTGAATATTCTACAAACATTCTATATTGGGCAGCAAATACACAGAGAAGACTGGGTTATCCATGCACACGAGTGGTACTCTATGCTCTGTGCAACATCTAATAGAAGTCTTCTGTAGCTTCCTTTAGTTCTTTTGACGGTAAAAAAAAAGTGCATTGACAAGACAAATAATAACGGTATAAAAGAGTGTTTCAAATGCATATAACATTCAAGTAAGTACAATATAAATAACAGTGTCCATATAAGTTACATGAATAAAAAGTCATGATTTCAACATCTATCATGTTAACTTACA
Organism: Escallonia herrerae; assembly: GCA_033070095.1. Taxonomy (NCBI): domain Eukaryota; kingdom Viridiplantae; phylum Streptophyta; class Magnoliopsida; order Escalloniales; family Escalloniaceae; genus Escallonia; species Escallonia herrerae. The sequence goes on along the minus strand of JAVXUP010003139.1, from coordinate 83,153 downwards.
TAATAGCTCTACGAATTGATAAAAGACGGCCAAGGCGGGTATAATTGCCAAAAGATACTAGGTGCAAAAGGAATGGCCTCTCTGAGCCCATGTAAAACTTTCTACATATCCTTGAACAACAATTGAAGCTTAGGCGTCCCTTCTCCATTTTGGTCTGATATGTTCCTGAGATCACAGCAGCTCATAATCAATCAAAACTTCACAGCAGCACCAAAAATGTGCCTCAGTGCAAATAACTAAATGCATTCTACTTGCACGATTGCTTGCAGCCTAGCAAATTATAGTCACGGTGAAGCCTATTATTCTGCATTCTAGCCGAGGAAGATCCCTTCTTTCCATGGGTGGCAATCTAGCGGATGGAGGTTTGGTGGGTGTCAGTTGGGTCGATTCGTTGAGGAGCTGTCAGTCCTATAAGCAGAAGGCGAATTTCACATTTTGCAGGCTATGATGACTCCTCGTTTTTATTGGTGCATATGACACGAGAAGAATGAGGGTATTCAAGGGAGAATTTTAAGGGAATTACAATGTTCCCTATTTTTAACTGCTTGCTGCCTTTATTACTTTAGTCTAATTTATCACTACTTGTAGGGATGCTATCATGTACTTCTCGGAATGGATGATATAAGGTTTTTCACTTACAGCGTGGATTAATGATTCGTTGCAGGGCCTTCATCGGTGGTTATAAATCAGTTTCTTTGTCCCCTTTTTGGTTAAACATGGCGCTTTTAAGTGCTTGCTGTTTTGTTTACTACTGTATTGGAGCGTGATTTAGATAATGGGATAAGAAGTCAGAGCACTCAACAATTATTTTAACAAATTATTGATGTATTTATAAATTGTACTTTCTGATTTCGAAAACTTGGTGCCTTATCTTTTCAAGGACGTTTCCAATTTTCTTAGACCGCAAGAGAATTGTTTCAGCTTATCAGACACTTACGCAGCAAATTTTCAGCTTTCTTTCAGTGCATTGCTTATAGCATCAATAAAGTTATTTGGCTTAATGAATGTCCAAGACCCATGCCACGCTTATTTGTGGCATCTAGTTAATTTTTTTTAGAATCAAACTTTTTCTATCCTTGCCAAATATAGTGAGTTGCCAACCCAAATGCCTTTGTAACCTGTCAATAAATGCTTAATACTTTTGCTCGTCATGGGATATAAGGTTGCTGAAATTTATCCAAAATGTTACTTTTGTAGGGTGATAAATTTATTGAAATTCGAGAAACATTAATTTGTCATCCGCTACTGTGAATGCTGATTTATATCTTGTTTTCTTACATCATGCCACCGCTCTATATGTGAGTCTGAGGGGAGTGGAGTAATGATTTCTACAACGGGTCAAGTAGCAACTTGTACAGACATGGTGACGCAACTGATTATGAGTATAAGAAGCGGTTGGTTGCTTATCTCAATAAGGTATTGTGCCTATAAAGTTTAATAAGTCAAGAGGCTTTTGAAACTTTGTCATTTTTCTAATAAGTATTGTTTTGTTTGTTTTAAGTGCTCCACACGATTGAGTGACAACACTGAATTGAATAGAGCTTCTATTGTAAAGGTGGATTTTGGATGTGACTTAGCCATCCTACAAACCCTTGATTGTAGTGGCAGCGAACTCTTATTCTACCATGTAGTAGATGTCAAGAAGGGGAAAAACTTTTTATAGTAGGCAATGCAATGAGTTACTACCATAGCGTAGTAGCTGGCCATCCCAGAGTTGTAGATAGATGCATCCGCTATGTCCAGTTTCCTCTGGCGTCTGACCTTCGGCTCTTAGAGCACAGCATACCTACCCACTGCGTAAGTAACCTTGCCTTAATTTGGCAACAATGCATAAGTTCCTACTATGCCATCTTATATATTTTAATTTGCTAGGGAAACTCTGAAGGTCCTGTTTCTAACTAAGAAGGCTTCATAATAGGTTTGGTGTCATTTCAGGTCAAGAAAATAGTGAGAGGGCAATTGAAAACTCGTAAGAAGACATCGACACCAAACTTTATATACCCCTACTACTCTAATCTTTGGGTTTTGCATTTCTCAAAGGTTATATATCAGCTTTTTTGGAATATCTAACACAGACAAGTACAAAGTACACTTCTCCTTTACATGTAGCTAAATGTCACTTGTGAGCATGTGTAAGATTGTTGTTTCCTATCTCACTACGCTATTGTAGTAATGCAGTAAGTTGCCTATTATAAAAACTTGTTCCCCTTCCTTGACATGCCTCTTGACTCATTTAACTTTTTGCCCCAACACTAGGCGTGTCGGCAACAAACTCTTTGTTTGAGTCCTTGCATCTCTCCTGAATGAATATAGATAACAACCGTGGAACTTCACCTCGCTTGCTATCAATCTCCTTATTTATGCAACTCTACTTCCTCAATAGATGGTAGTGATCAATCTTATCTAATGGCTACCATTAAAGTCCAAAATTCTCCCTAAAAATATAGAGAGTTTTACAAACTTCTCTACCATTCTAGATTATTTCACTAATCTACTATTGCAATACAATACAAGATAATTTTGAGAATTCTTCCATGGAAGCATCCCAGTAAATGCAAGAATGTCATCCCAGTGAATGCCTGCCTGGTCAAACCTCTAAAAGTGGTCGAGTTGTGACATTTTGTCTCTAGATTCAAAGGTAGCCTTATACTCATTAGACTCGAAATTTATAATTACCTCACTCTTAATAAAAATGGGATTATTTCGTTTTTCTCCCTCGTACTTTGCCTGCTTTCTAAATATAGGCCCTGAGCTCCCATGTTCTTGAAAATGGTCCCCAGTTCTTGAAAATTGTCCTTCTAATATGCCCTATCTTCATATTAGTCCCTCTGGTTTGTTTTTCCTATTAAACTGAGAAGTACTTTAATCCCTTAAAAACTGGCATATGCCAGGCACGTGACACTCCCAATTGAAGAAAAAAAGGGTGATACCAATGTACGGCTATGATCCATCAACACAGTGATGGATAACACCTATTGAGGCTATGATCCATCAACACGGAGATAAATAGAACCATCAACAGCATGCTGGTATGGCCAGCACCCTAAAAAAACCACACTACTGCAACCACTAGTAAGCACCAACACCACCAAGCCATTAAATGCACCAGCAACACCATCTCCATCACTATCACCACCATACTAGCTGTAACCACCATCACCATCGACCGCCAAACTCAAAACAACCGTCACCATCCTCCATCAACCACGACCACCTACCTCCATAGCCTACCGCGATAGATCACACGCCCATCACCAATCACCACAGCCATAGTTAGTAATTACCTCATCCACCACAAACCTCCACCATCAACCACCATTAATCGCGTAGCCACATCCACAACCACTGATCCCCACCGATCTCTTATTCGCTACCCACGTCGATGGCACCATTGTCCCCTTCCCCCTCTCAATCATGACACCTCATCACGCCCATCACCCCTCCTCCTTGTCGCTACCGTTCAACTCTAACTCACACCCATCGTTGCAGTTGTGAGTGGTGATGTGCTGATTAGAGATAAAGAAGAAAGAGGAAGAATGGACCATATTCTAATGGCAAAACACCCTCAAGTTTTTAGCAATAATCCTAACAGATGGATTAAAATGGTGACAGGATATAGTACAAGAATTATTTTTAGAAAATAGGAGTTCGGTGACTGTGTTCAGAGTGAATAAAATACGAGGAACAAAAAATGAAATAACTCCAATAGAAAATCTTTGCAGTTGTTTGTGTGAAAAATTACTTTACTGTTCTCTCGGCCTGTTCCTTATAATTTGGAATCGGAGCAGCATACCAAATGGCTTCAACATCTTGTACTTTCATTTTTGCATACACTCCAAGCCAGATTCCAATTTTTTATGAAGAGCACTACGATTACTGGTGTTCACAAATAGTAAACAATCTTCATATCACATGCCATGCGGGACATCACTGAAGAAGGCTATTGTTAATAAATTAGGTCAGTGAATCCATTATCCGCCCAGTAATAGATAATGTGTATTTGTTAGTCTGGATAAATACAGTTAATTAGAGGATATTTATCTCCTAAGTATTTGAGATAAATACAATATTTATCTCCTAAGTGTTTGAGGTAAATACATATTTATCTCCTAAGAATTTGAGGTAAGGTCAGTCTCTAATTATATCTCTATATAAAGGTTAGAGATATCACAATAAATTATAAGTCATAACAATAAGTCCCTCTCTCTGTAGCACTCTCTCTAGAGCAATAGCAATCACCAAGAAGCTCTAGGATTTGTTCGTGAACGAAGAACTCGACTCTAGTAGCCGTTTTCGTACCTACGAAAAAGATCAAGCGTGTTGGAGGTTAGTAACAACAAGGATCCATCGTCGGAATATTCGGTATGTTTTCGAACCCACTACGTGGTACGTGGTAGTGCATTAATTATTTTTCAACATTAGTATCAGAGCATGATTACTTGTTTATTCGCCTTTAACATACTAGAATAAATAATGTGCATGTTGCGATTTTTTTTTTATGATACATGTACGAGATCCATTATTAAAAATCAAAATTTTATGAGCATGTTTTTTTCTGAAAAATAATTATATAGTTTTGTTCTCCTATGGTTGAGGATGAACTCCGTAAAATTTTGTGATTTTGGGATGCATGGTTTATGAGAAATCACGATTTTATTTTTCAAGAAAACTATAGTTTTTTTTTAGTTTTGGGACTCAAATTAGGAGCAGGATATACAATTTTTATCATGATCGGTTGATACATAATTAATCTATGTCGAATAAGCTTTTCAACGATATGTCGTACGCGTTATTTGGCTTAAAAACGAGAGAGATATGGCCTTTGGAAGTTGGCATCGCGGCATGGCGACGACTGAAAAATTAGGATTTTTAAAAGAACGAAGATGAACAGTGTCTCACGCGGGACATGCGCTCAATCCGAGCCGCAGAAGGGCACCACGTGCCAAGCCGCGCTCTCACGAGCCGCCACGCGGGCGCCACGTGCCAACTGTGGCTGCGATAACGCGCCTGCACGCGCCGACTATGACTGCTTCCACGCGCTTCACGCTCGCCTCACTTGCGCGCGTGTACACGCGCCTGTTCATAGAAAACCCCAGAAGCTGCCCCACACGCACGGCAGCGCATGGAGGCAGGTGAGGGATATTTTTTGGCAAGTTTTCTTCACCGCCAGCGAGTGAAGATCCGTCTTGACTTGCTGATTTTTTCTATGATTTTAAATTTACCTTTCTACCCTCTGTGTGTGTTCTGTTTAATTTTTAAATGACTTTTTTTATATTGAAATTAGCTTTAAAAATTTGTTTTATACACACAGATTTTTTTTATTTAATTCCAGATGGTATATTCGGGTTAAATTTATTTTTTGTCATCTTTTGTGATACTTTTGTGGTCCCAAAAATGCAAATAATGCCCAAATATTATTTTTTGCACTTCGTGGGCAAAAATAAATATTTTTGAAAAGTTATATGACATAGATGAATTATGTTTTATTTATTTACCTTGATTAGTGTTATGATTTAAATATGTTTTTGTTGAGATATATTTGTTGGTTTTTTGGTAAGCCCACACTTTAAACCTAATTTCAAGGCCTTCATGCCTGTTTTCCTTGGAAGGAAAATGTGGCCTATTCATCCATTTAATTACCCTTTAACTTGTTATTTGAGCATGCTAGTTTTAGGTTAAATGGATGGATATTAGATTGGCATTCTAAAGGAACTTATGTTTAATGTGTTTACTATTGTTTTAAGAAAATTCTTTTGAGAATAATGTATTGTGCGGCATCTCCATTTGTTTTATTGGAGTAGTTTGTAGTAGGATTCTCAAAGAAGTTGTATTCTATTATTTTCCTGTATATTTCTAAAAAGCCATGTACGGGGATGTAATTTTGCACGCATATTATTCAAGCCAGAATTTTCTTAGCATAAGTTATTAGAATGCCAATAAGACTCAATGGAATCCTTGCACGCTTTATTGCATGGTGTAATTTATATTGTTCTAAATTATCATGTGACTGATTTATTACATTGTGACTTATATGATGATGAAATTTATTTTGAAAAATTACTTGAAAAATATTTTCCCAACTCACATACATGGGAGATGATTACGAGCTTAGCAAATTTTTTATTTCATGATGTGAGAAAGGATTATGTTTTTCATTTGAATTTTTTGAAATAAATAGAAGGATGTATAATTAATATCTTTTTTCTTTGCGCAAACTAATGTAGTGAATAAAATGACCACCAAGAATGTCATAACTGATCTCGTTAAGGGTGAGAAGCTTAACGGAGATAATTATGACGTTTGGGACAAAAAGATGAAATTCATGCTGAACGAACAAGAGCTCGAGGAACACTTGACCAAGGAGATGGTCGGGCCAACTGAGGCGCAACCCCTAAGAGACCACACTGCCTACCAAAAGTGGAATCAGAAATATCGTAGTACGCGCTACATCTTGTTGAGCAGCTTGCAAAATGATCTAATTGGGCAGTATGATGAACTTCCAACTTGCAAAGCTTTATGGGATCAGCCCAAGTTCTCTTTTGGTAAAACCTCAACTACGCGGGCTTCGTAGCCTGGTGATCAAGTTTGAGGAGTACACAAAAGACCCTAAGCATACCATGAGTGAACATCTAAGGGTGATGTCCAATATGATTGGTAAGCTGAGGGATACTGGTCATGTGCTCACAGATGAGCAACAAGTCAGAGCTGTCATAAGGTCTCTTCCTGCCTCATGGGCCAATATGAAACAGATATTGACCCACAGTGAAAACATCAAGAACTTTTCTCATGTTTCACAGCATGTCATCCTTAAGGCCGAGACTCGAGATGCTGACAAGACCCTAACTTATGTTGCCCAAGAGGGATTGCGCAATGCAAATGGCAAGCGCGGAAGACAAAGTAAGAAAGGCAAGGCTAGCACTTCTGCGCCAAAAGAAGGGGAAATGAAGAAACGCAAGAGAGAAAAACGTGGTGGGAAAAAAGATTTGTCTAAAGTCAAATGTTTCAACTGTCAACAGAAAGGCTACTTCGCTCATGATTGCACTGAGCCGAAGAAGGTACTTTCGGAATCTCTCTCTCAGTTATATATTTCCTCACATGTGATGGTTGCTCATTCCCAACCTGTGTGGTTTGTGGATACAGGTGCAACAAAACATGTTGCACGTGATCGAGAGGGCTTCGTAGATTATCACCGAATTCCAGCGGGAAGCAAACATATCTTCATGAGAAACAATAGCTCCGAAGAGGTGCTAGGGGTTGGTTCTTACCAGCTCAAGTTGCGCACTGGGCGCACATTGATTCTTGAGGATGTGCGATATGCACCCACTATTCGGCTTAATCTACTTTCAATTATTGCTTTATTAGATAGTGGTTTTTCCTTTATTTTTAGGGGTAATAAGTTGGACATCTTTTTGGATGATGTTTTGTTCGGACATGGTCTTCGCATGGATAGTCTTTTTCAATTGGATTTAATTGATTCTCAGTCCTCTTATTCTTATGTTGTGAATAATAATATTGTGAATGATTCTACCATCTGACATGCAAGACTGGACCACATAGGCCAAGATAGAATGACTCGTTTGGCTAGAGAAGGCCTTTTGGGTCCACTCGCAAGAGTCAATCTACGAACATGTGAGGCTTGTTTGGCCGATAAAGCATGCATGAAGCCTTTTGGAAAGGCTGTGAGAGCAACTCAGCCACTTGAGCTAGTTCACTCTGACATATGTGCACCTATGAGTGTAAAGGCACGTCATGGCGCCTCTTATTTCCTTACACTGATAGACGATTATACGCGATATGGTTTTGTGTATCTGATATATCACCGCTATGAAGCTTTGGATTGTTTCAAATGCTTTGTAGCAGAGGTTGAGAATCAGAAAGAAAAGAGTTTAAAAACTCTTCACACTGACCGGGGACCCGAATATTTGTCCGATCACTTCAAGAAGTTTTGTGAGGAAAAGGGGATACGCATGCAACTTATTATTCCTAACACTCCACAACAAAATGGTGTTGCGGAAAGAAGGAATAGAACATTGTTAGATATGGTTAGGTCTATGATGGTGCAAGCAAACCTCCCAATATCTTTTTGGGGATGCTCTTTTGACTACAGATTATATACCTAATCGTGTGCCTTCGCAATCAGTCAAATCCATCACATATGAGCTTTGGAATGGCCAAAAGCCAAATTTAGATAACTTGTGCCCATGGGGCTCAGCAGGTTATGTTCACAGTACTTCTCATAAATATAGGAAACTAGGGCCTAGAGCTAAAAAGAGTATCTTTTTTAGGTATTCTGAAAACTCTAAAGGCTATGTGATGTATGGTGAACATCCAAATGGTGGAAAGACTGAAATAGAGTCCCGTGATGTCAATTTCATAGAGAGTGATTTTTCTAGCATTGGAGACGCAAGTAAGAATCTTGACTTCTATGAGTTAAAGGAGGTTGAAGCCACTTTACCATCTCCAAGCGAAGGTGGGGAATTAGTTCCTCATCCGATCATCGCTGAAGATAGTACAAGTAACCCTCAACCTAGTGGGAGTATCCCAGACAGTGGGAGCACACCACAAGGACCATTAGGTCAACAAGATTATCAACTGCATAGAGGTGCACAAGGAAGAGTTTCACGTCGTCGTTTTGAGATTAACGGAGAAATTCTTATGTGCACTCCAAATGATGAAGACGAGCCTACTTCTGTGGAAGAAGCCTTATCTTTGTCTGCTAGTAATGAGTGGATGGCTGCAATAAAGGATGAGTTGAGCTCAATGGAAAAGAATCAGGTCTGGGAGTTGATTGACCTTCCACCAGGGTGCAAGACTGTTAGAAACAAGTGAGTTTTAAAAGTCAAGCGCAAGGCAGATGAGTCAATTGACAAGTATAAGGCACGTCTTGTGGTGAAAGGCTATACCCAACAGTGGGGTGTGGACTATGAAGACACTTTTTCCCCAATGGTGACATTTGTTTCAATTCGCCTGATCCTAACTATTGTCGCCCAGCAGGATTTAGAACTTTTTCATATGGATGTTAAGACTGTGTTTCTCAATGGAGAACTAGACGAAGAGATTTATATGGCTCAACCCAAGGGTTTTGAAGTCAAAGGACATGAGCGCAAAGTTTGCCATCTCAAACGTTCTATATATGGTCTCAAACAATCGTCTAGGCAGTGGTACTTTAGGTTTCATCATGCCATTACCTCTATAATTGAACAAGACCATTGCGTTTACGTAAAATGATCCAAGAAAAATATTTTAATCCTTTCTTTGTATGTGGATGACATTCTTTTAGCTAGGAATGACATGAGTTCCATTGTCGCCACTAAGCAGTGGCTGTCCTCAACTTTTGAGATGAAGGACATGGGAGAAGCTAATTATGTGCTCGGGGTTAAAATCATACGTGATCGTCCAAAGAGACTTCTCGGTTTGTCTCAAGAGACATATATCAAGAAAGTCATTGAACGATTCCGTATGCATAACTCAAAACCCATAGACACTCTAATGGACAAGGCGTGTACTTTAACCACAGACCAATGCCCAAAGAATGATGAGGAAAAGAATCGGATGTCCAAAGTGCCTTACGCGGCTGCAGTTGGGAGTCTGATGTACGCTATGTTGTGTACGCGTCCAGACATCTGCTATGCCGTTGGAATGGTGAGTCGTTATCAGAGTAATCCTGGACCCGCTCATTGGAATGCGGTGAAGAGGATTCTTCGATACCTACGTGGAACCGCTGATCTCGTCATGTGTTATCATGGTGGAGACTTGAGACTGAGAGGATACAGCGATGCTGATTGGGGCGGTGATAGAGATGAGCGTAGATTCACTTCAGGTTATGCATTCATACTAAGAGGTGGAGCTATCTCTTGGTGCAGCAAGAAACAGACTTGCATCGCCCTATCCACGATGGAGTCGGAGTATGTTGCTTGTTCAGCAGCAGTCCAGGAAGCTGTTTGGTTGAGGTCATTCTTACAGGCTCTAGGGGTTACAGCTCATGCAGATGAGTCTGTCACTGTTCACTGTGACAATACAGCTGCCCTAGATTTTGTAAAGGACCCCAAATATCATGGGAAAGCCAAACACATAGGCCTTCGTTATCACTTCATTAGAACTTTAGTTGCGCAAGGAGAGGTGACCATGAAGCATATACCTACTGGCAGAATGGTGGCTGATCCTTTGACCAAGCCTATTGCTAGAGATGTTTTCCTTTCTCACATTAGGAGTATGGGACTACGTAGGTTTTGATATGTTTATGGCATCTTATGTACTTGACATTATTTTTTATATTTTCATTCCTTGATTTGAGTTTATTTTGGAATGAATGTAATCTTTGTGATTACATATACATCCTTATTGAGAGTGTCACCAGGCTTGAATTGACCCACTCACACGGGTAATTCACCTTGGCGCTAAGATAGCGAGCAAGATGAGACATAATTGTCTTAGGCGCCAAGAGGGCGAATAAGATGATACAGCTTGTAAAGCAAACATGTCGCCTTAGTTGGAGCTAAGATGAGACCTATAAAGGTAGGTCGATCATAGAGTATCTCCACAACTCTATGTAGCCTGTTTACAGCCGAATGTGAGATTTCAGACAGGCACTATGAGAGTGACTGGGCTGAAAAACTCAGGTTAGGCGCTTGTACAGCGACTAGACTTAGATTCGTATGGCGTATTTTATTATACATTTATGTGACACGCCCTTGCAGGTTACGCCATAGCATGCAAATCATACTGCATGTGCTAAATGCAGACTGACAGTGGGAGTGATGAATGAATCCCTGCTTCGTCACTATGTGAGCCACTTGGATCGATATTTTTGATCCTATATGGTACCTTTTTCACCTTAGACTATGTCATGAAGAGGATACTCAATGTCGCTACTTTAGCATGTACCCTTGGATCATGGATGATGCGGTCTCGCGGGACATGTCTAGGAAAGTAGTTGGGTCTAATTGGAATGACATGAGGGCTTTGGGAAGAAAGTTCAATATTATACCATGTTGTGTGATTCATAGCCCGGGCGACTTTGTCGATTTTTAGTTTCGATATGAGTCATGAATACATAATATATGAGAGGTTTAACACTGCTCATTATGAGGGATTTGAGAGTGTTTAATCTGATGTAATTGAACTATCTGGGATACATACGAGATTTTTTGGAGTGATGTATTGTGTTAGTTTTGTGATAACTTAATACAATACTCCTTAACTGGACATCCTTTCTCGTAGGTCGCACGTTCCATTTCCTGTATGAGGAGATGAGTGAACAAGAGATAAGGAGGGACTACACGATTTATTTGCTTTGTATGTGAGCGAGTGGGAGCTGTTAATAAATTGGGTCAGAGGATATTTATCTCCTAAGTGTTTGAGATAAATAAAATATTTATCTCCTAAGTGTTTGAGGTAAATATATCTTTATCTCCTAAGAGTTTGAGGTAAAGTCAGTCTCTAATTATATCTCGGCTAGAGATATCCCAATAAATTATAAGTCATAACGCAATCACCAAGAAGCTCTAAGATTTGATTCGTTGACGAAGAACTCGACTCTAGTAGCCGTTTTCGTACTTGCGAAAAAGATCAAGCGTGTTGGAGGCTAGTAACAATAAGGATCCATCGTCGGAATATTCGGTATGTTTCCGAACTCACAACGTGGTACGTGATAGCGCATTAATTATTTTTCAACATCTATGAATTTACATCACGGGCAGAAGAGGAGCAAAGACACTACGAGGAGAATCTATAGAGAATTGCTTAGCAGTTATAAGTATTTAGCGGGGCCTAAGAAGATCTATCTAGCATAGAACCTTTGGCCTTAAAAATGCTAAAGAAGCACGGGAAGTTTTGATTAAATTGTTCCAACGCTCCAAAAAGAAGCAATCTCCATAAAGCTTCAAAATCTGTGGAGAGAATCTGATCCTAGATAAAAGCAAGAACATAGATTTCTGGGCTAAAGCTGTTGAAATCATTAATGAAATAAAGAGTTGCGGTGCTTCTGACGATCGTTGAGAACAATCTTTACCATAAAAGCTTAAGCATGTAGCTTTGTTGTCATAGAGAAATTCAAAGTTTTTAAATCTTGTACTATGCATGAGAATAAGATCCGTAAAGACTGAACGTATTCCTAGCTCATTCCAGTAAGTCCAAAAAGTGTGCTTGGCCCATTTTGCTTCTCCTTGCTAATTCCTCTCAATGAAATTTCTCATGTTGCAAATAATTACTTACGTATGTATGTATGCTGCCCCGGAATTTGAAGTTCATGAGAAAAGGAGGAGCAAGTTCACTAGCCAGTCAAGAAGCGGGCTTTTTAGTCAGATACTAATAACTGAAAGGAGTCGATTGTTACAATTAGTACCCAATGGGATTGACCCAATAACCCAAAGGGGTCCTTTGTAAGTAACTTGAATCTATATTCCCCCTTTTCATTTTAAATCTAAGTTTGGTTCAGGCCAGTACAACTACATCCAAATGGATATGCAGAATTTACTCAATTAAACATTTACGAAAGTCCCAATTACGCTCAATTTTGGTAGGAACGTCGTTTACACTATCCAATTTGGTGCGTTATCCTGGTATATGAGAGGATTGATCTCTCTTTTTTGCAGCAAATAATAGTTAAGACAGTGATTTCATGCTCCCCACATTCACACATGCACACGCACACTGCGCACACAGTTTTGGGTCACCTTTGTTAATGCAGACCCATGTGGAGGCATCTAAGTACTTACCAAATCACCATCTTCACTCCACGAACTACCAAATGGACTTTGTAATTCAAGTAAATGTGTCCGTGTATGTTTTTGCAAAATGAATCATTCCTTCCCTGTTCTAATAATGTGGAGGGACTCTGTTCTAATAATATGGAGGAAGAGGTTTCCCCGGGAAGCTGCGGATTCACATGGTCTCCATCCACTTTAATAGCTCATAGTGACACAGCATTATCATTTTTTAACCAAATCTGGTCCACATGTGTGCATGTGAAAATGGCAGTTTGTTCTGCTTTTTAAATCATATATAAGAAAATGGGTTTGCTTATAATAGAAGGGGAATGGCAGTTTGGTGGGCTCAGACTGAATGATTGACCATGTTCATCACTCTCTCCCCATTTCCTCTTGTTTCCCTGCCTCTCCCTCTCTTCTTCTTTCTTTTTTTTTTCTTTTTTTGGTTAATTTGACTTTTTTGGCTTTCCATGGGGTAATGAAGAAAACTTTGGTTTTTGTTTTGTTTCTCTGCTCCAATTGTCCCTCTAACATGTGAAGATTCCCTCTCCTGTTGCACCTCAATCATCTCTTGTAGATTAGTGAAAAGCTTTGATGAATAAGAACAAGTAACCTAACTCACTTGATTGAAAGATTATTAGCTAATAAGCATCCAATGGACTCCATGTGCTGTTGGTTAATCTACCTCTAAGATAATAGAACGCATTGCCTTAGCGAGCTCTCTACACTTCTATGATCTTGTCACAATAATTTTCTCGTTTTCGTGACGTTGACTTATCATCACGATGATAAGAATACATGTGTTCTCGTCCAAAAGACAAAACAAATAGACATACACCAAAGGTTTTTGCGTCTTATAACCGACCAAAATTGTTACATTAACGTGTTCATAAAATTATAATGTAGGTTTTGCAGCAGTTTTCTTCACTGTAGGATTGCCCCCCATCACTCAGTGCAAATTACACAATGCCCCCTATCCCATGGAAAGTATGGCCTCAAAGAATTATCCCAGCATTACCTTTTTCTTCTTGAAAGAAGTTGTTTTAAGGGGGTTGTCACACACTGTATGTGTACTTCTGGTGCAAACCCTTTATCTTTTGGTTAACTGTGGACCCAGCCCCAACCATTGCTTAGTCTTGACTCATAATCCATGAATGTTTGTCATACTTGAAAGTTACAACACCTATGTATTAGTTTTGGATACTCAAATCACTTCAGCCTGCAGCTTTGAAAGCCCCCCTTTTACCTTAAGAATGAAACCCTAAATAATTTTAATTTATGTAAACCTGATGTATGTAATTATGGGCACTCTCCCTTTCCAAGCTTCCTTTTCTTTGATAGATCCTTTTCGGTCCTTTCTATCAATGAATTTTTTTTGTGTGTTGGTTGGCCATTTTAGGCTCTCGTCTCTTTGTTTCCTCGTCGATCAAACATTCTTTCAAGGTAAGCGTCTATCCTCTTGGCCGGGACCTTTTTGTTGCTATCCGAATTTCCAATTTTTCTTGTTCCGAGAAAGCCCCAGATTATAAGCGTCTATCCCGTCCTGATGGACAGTAACACTTTCATGAGGACCTTAAATCTGCTGATCAAATGGAATTACGGCATGATTCTCAATAGCAACCAAATAAATACTCAGTTGCTACAGAAAATACCACAACTGTAAGAACATTGAGTTAAAATAAGCGATAGAAAACAGAATAACAAGAATTTAATCATTGTTACCCACTGCCGTTGACTATCGCTATCCATCAAAAGGAAGGAGAAATGGAAGGAACAATGTACCCAGCAATAACAACTCATTCTTCCATGTTTAATGTCGGAATCACTTTCCAATAAGTCCAAACTTTCCAGTCATTATATGTGTATTAACAGCCTGTTGCAGAACCCAAGATCTCACGAGCCTGCCTAATTAAAAACTAATCCCCATACATTTATTTACGTTATCACAACCTAATCAACCAACCTTCTCTCCATTACTTCTCATACAGCAATCACACTCTCTGGCTGTTTTCTAGGCCAAAAATGGTGGAAAAATAGAAGACTTTCACCAACAAAATAGCAGAAGAGCAGTATGAAGTTGCAAATTTTTCTCTTCTTCTACTGTTTCATTGGTTCTTACACATTTGGTTTGGCTAATGAGTTGAATGCTGATGAAGGGTCTATCTTACTGTCGATAAAGGCAGGTCTTATTGACTCTCTGAATCAGCTTCAAGACTGGAAAGTCTCAAACAATGGGGGAGTGAACACTTCACTTCACTGTAACTGGACTGGAGTTTTTTGCAACTCCAATGGAGCTGTCGAAAAGCTTGATCTCTCCCACATGAATCTCAGTGGCGTTGTATCAAATGACATCCAACAGCTAAAAAGTCTTGCTTCTCTCAACCTGTGCTGCAATGAGTTCTCATCGCCACTGCCAAAGTCCATGTCCAGTCTCACTTCACTTGAGATCGTTGATTTAAGCCAGAACTTCTTCGTCGATAGCTTCCCAGAAGGTCTAGGAAGCGCTGCTGGCCTGATCAAATTGAACGCTTCGAGCAATAATTTCTCAGGTTACATTCCTGAGGATCTTGGAAATGCAACACTGTTAGAAAGCCTAGATCTCAGAGGAAACTTTTTCCAAGGTTCAATTCCAAAGTCCTTAAAGAGTTTGGAGAAGTTGAAGTTTCTTGGCCTTTCAGGAAATAACCTGACAGGCCGCATACCTCGAGAATTAGGCCAACTTTCGTCTCTCGAAAGCATCGTTATTGGATACAATGAACTCGTGGGTGAAATCCCAGCAGAGTTTGGAAATCTTACCAATCTCAAGTATCTTGACTTGGCTGTTGGGAACCTTGGTGGTCCAATTCCAGCCGAATTGGGGAGACTAGAGCTACTTAATACGATCTTCCTGTACAAGAACAACTTCAAAGACAAAATTCCATCAGAAATCGGTTACATTTCCTCATTACAAATTCTAGATCTCTCTGATAACATGCTAACAGGGGAAATGCCAGTAGAAATATCCAACTTGAAGAACTTGCAGCTCTTGAATCTAATGTGCAACAACTTGGAAGGGTTAGTACCTTCTGGACTTGGAGGGTTGACTCAATTAGGCGTGCTCGAGCTATGGAACAATTCATTTTCAGGCCCTTTGCCAAGTGAACTTGGCCTTAATTCGCCATTGCAGTGGTTGGACATATCGTCCAATTCGTTTTCTGGTCAAATTCCGGCAAGCTTGTGCAACGGAGGTAATCTTACTAAGCTCATCCTGTTCAATAATGCTTTCACTGGTCCAATTCCTCCTGGTTTATCCACGTGTATGTCATTGGTTCGCGTTCGGATTCAGAACAATCTCCTCTCTGGGACAATCCCAGTTGGTTTTGGCAAACTTGGGAAGCTTCAAAGGCTTGAATTGGCAAACAACAGTCTTACAGGCCAAATCCCAACTGACATTGCTTCTTCTACCTCACTTTCCTTCATTGATTTCTCCCAAAACCACCTTCAAGCTTCTCTTCCTTCCTCTGTTCTTTCCATTCCCAATCTTCAAAACTTTTTAGTCTCGGACAACTTCTTGGTGGGCGAAATCCCAGACCAATTCCAGGATTGTCCATCACTTTCTGTGCTTGATCTCTCATCAAACAGTTTCACTGGAAGCATTCCATTGAGTATCGCTTCATGTGAAAAATTGGTAAATTTGAATCTTGGAAACAACCAACTCGATGGACTAATTCCAAAAGCAATTGCTATGATGCCCACGTTAGCTATCCTTGATTTATCAAACAACTCACTGACCGGAGGGATACCAGAAAATTTTGGGAATTCTCCAGCCTTGGAGATGCTGAATGTTTCCTACAACAAGCTAGAGGGTCCTGTTCCAGCAAATGGCATGCTGAGAACAATTAATCCAAATGACCTTGTTGGCAATGCTGGTCTCTGTGGTGGCGTTATGCCTCCGTGCTCCCACAATTCAGCGTATGCATCGAGGCAAAGGAGCTTGCACGCCAAGCACATCATTGCCGGATGGGTCATTGGGATTTCGACACTACTAGCTCTTGTAATAGCAGTTTTGGGTGCCCGTTCCCTCTATAAAAGGTGGTACACAAACGGAAGCTGCTTTGAAGAGAGATTTGAAATGGGTAAAGGAGAGTGGCCGTGGAGACTAATGGCCTTCCAGCGGCTGGGATTCACTAGCAATGACATTCTAGCTTGCATCAAGGAATCGAACGTTGTTGGGATGGGAGCAACTGGGATCGTGTACAAGGCCGAGATGCAAAGACTAAACACTGTTGTGGCTGTTAAGAAACTATGGAGAACGCCAACTGATATTGAAATGGGAGGCGGCGATGATGTCGTTGGGGAAGTGAATGTTCTAGGGAGGTTGAGGCATCGAAACATTGTGAGACTACTGGGGTTTCTTCATAATGACAATAGCGCGATGATAGTTTACGAGTATATGCAGAATGGAAGTCTTGGAGAGGCTTTACATGAAAAAGAAGCAGGGAGATTGCTTCTCGACTGGGTTTCACGCTACAACATAGCCCTTGGGGTAGCGCAAGGGCTCGCGTACCTCCACCACGACTGCCACCCGCCTGTCATCCACAGGGATGTCAAGTCGAATAACATATTACTTGACGCAAATCTTCAGGCAAGGATTGCTGATTTTGGGTTGGCAAGAACAATGCTCAAGAAGAATGAGACTGTATCAATGGTAGCAGGATCTTACGGATACATAGCCCCTGGTGAGTTGCTGATTTCGATCCATCTTTGTTCCATCTTTCATTTCATGTAATCAAAGATTCAGCCAACTGATAAAAACTACTCATTCTAAAAACAATAGAATCATTCTACTTTCAGCTTGGCACACAAGACATAAGACTAACCATCAACTCTCTGCATGTTCCAATTGCAGAATATGGATACACGCTACATGTCGACGAGAAGAGCGATACATACAGCTACGGAGTTGTTCTGATGGAACTTCTCACAGGAAAGCGACCACTGGATCCAGAGTTTGGTGAATCTGTTGATGTTGTTGAATGGATTCGAAGGAAGATTCGAGACAACAAGCCTTTAGAAGAAGCACTAGACCCTAACGTAGGAAACTGCAAACACGTTCAAGAAGAGATGCTATTAGTGCTTCGAATAGCACTCCTTTGTACAGCCAAGCTCCCCAAGGAAAGGCCTTCAATGAGGGATGTCATAACTATACTCGGAGAGGCAAAGCCTCGGAGAAAAAGTAGCAGCAGCGATAACAAGCCAATCTTTTGTACATCACCTGTAAATGGCCTACTATAAGATCTGGGCAGTGTTCTTCTTAGGCCACATTTTGCTTAAATCTTTTGTACCTAGAATTCCTCTTCATTAATATGTGTCTCGCAAATAATGTTCAGATTCTTTTACTCCCTCATCTGTAAGGAAATATATCATAATGTGTCGAATTCCTCAAGACATTTTGCCCTTCAGGCAGGTGCAATCACAGTACTTAAAATTCGCAACTCGAGCATTGAGCAATATCATCGACTTTCCTATGGTTTCTTGCATAAAACTCATGGGGTTTATATTTCCACTCCCATTTCTCTGTTATACAAGGCAATATCGCACACAAATGGATAGAATGCCAATCATGTGGGATACAAGGCAATTTCACCTCTCAACACCCAGGGCGTTAAAACAGCACTTGCAGACACACAAGTTCAAGGAGGAGATGAAAGAAGGCAACTATCCAGAGATTGCAAAAGACCAATAGGAGGGCAGAATTACTTGGCAAGGCAGCAACAGTTTAATATCGCGGTTGGTTGATACTTAATAGCACCAAATTGTACAGTTTCAAACAAGTCAACCATGCAAACTTTTTTTCCATTATAAAAGGATTGAACTAATCCATTTTGGGATGCAGAAACTCCAAACCTATCCATCTAGCATTCCCATAGATAAAACATTGGAAAGCAACTTTCCTTTAACTGTGCATGTGTACGACATGAGTAATTGGATGCGCGTAGCTTCCAGACAAAAGGGCTCTCCCCGAGCAGGAAAATTAAGTAGGAAAACTATAAAAGATGAAGAAAAAACCGAAAGCAAACAGACTGGGTCATCACTTCAACAAAATGCTTTGACCAATCAGTATCTGTTTTTATCCTTCTGTATTCCACTCTTCAAGTGATAACTTGATTTCATCTTACTGAGAATAACCGGAGATTTATATTCTAGATGGCTTTAGTTCTTTGGATCCCATTCTTTCCCCGAAACCTTGGAGCTGCAACGTGATAACAAAACCGTAAGGCATCAAGATATACTAGGGTCACGCAGAACAATATGTCAGTTACATACCAAGCCCATTAGCCTCTGACGCCCTCATGATTCTAAGCCTCTTCACCGAGTTGAGAAACATCCTAAATTCAGATAACATAAGCAATTCGACTATCAAAACAAACACAACGACCTCAAAAAAAAATAATAATATAAAGTTACGGCATAAATTCAAGAGCATCTATCCTCCCGTGGTAGGGTAGGATAGACATTTTTATTGTTTGAATAATTTCAATCCCTTTAGATGGTTGTTACACATGCATCCTTACTTCTTCCTGCATCAGTCTTTCTCCATATCGTTTGAAGCTCAAGGAGAACACCCATCCTGATTTGATGGGGATCCACTTCTAAACATTTTAATTAGATTATGGAAGTAACATACACAATTTAAGTTAACTCGCTGTCATTCATCTCCAAGTTGTGTTTTTCCTTAACTGTGAGAAACATAGTACTATAACAGGAATATTAAAAGCCAAGAGCTGCCCCCAAGTTTAAAGAGCAGAGACATATGAACAAACTCCTGGTAATCTACCATGTATAGCGTAAAGAACCTCTGACTGCCCACATGTCACAAGGGCAGCCAATTTTTCCGAGACATATATATCGTAACAGCTGGAAGCAACATACCCCCAAGGAACATCTCCAACAAGCATCCAATCTCCCTCTTTGTCTTCATAGGTGAGCACAAACTCAGATGACCCATCCAGCAGCTTTGAAGGACCTGAAGCTTCTGTCATCACGTCATTCTCCTCGACGGTTGACCCTAATTACACGGACAATTAGCCACCATTCACCAAACAGATAAAGTTATGGCTCAAGACAAATATTCACTTTACAGCGTGCATATCAGCAATATAGGAAAGAAGAGGCAACTAAGTTATAGAATAAAGTGACAGTAAGGGCCATCATGCATGCTAGATAACCGAGTAGATCACAAGAGATTTCTGCAATGCAGCCTGATTGTCGAGCACATTCTTTGAAACTCTTACATTTTGATTAATGTCACCTTATCAGAATATCTACTTAATATGCTTGACTCGCAGGCAAAAGTGTGGTGAACCTATAGCCCATGTAGAATACACAAGCAATCTGATCAGGCAAAGAAATTGCCAAAACTGACAAGGCAAGTCTTCTGGTCACCCCTAACAGCCACACCAACATTATGCCAAACATACACGAGATAAGACTAGCATCAAAAATCAGTTTCAACTTGAAAAAGATCACAAATCATAAAGGAACTTTCATGCAAAAAATTCATTTTTTGTCAGAAATAAAATTAGTTGCAGATGAGACACCTATTGGCACCGCTCAAAGCGATACTGAACAGCTCATCGAACTTTGTTTTTCCTTCCTGATATTTTCTTTTTGATGCTTGAGCCCAGAAAGGGGAGGAGGAGGAAAGAGAGAAGGGGGGGGGGGGGGGGGGGGTGTTGCTGCTGAGGGAAAACCATCAACTGCAAATAACAAAAATTGCTTTTTCAGATGAAAATCGGTATAGAAAGAAGATAAACAACTCACGTCTTGCAGTGATGGTTGTGGTCGGTCTACAAAACATGTCATCCAATGTCTCTGCCAAATTCTCATAGCAGCTGTGAGCATTGAGATCCACCTTCCTTCCAATTCCAACACCATCCATGTTCACCTTTACAAACAGTGAAGTCTTGAGAAACCTTTTTTCCTTGGCATTATGGGGATTCTTGTTACTGCCACTGGTAGTCCTGTCTGCGACAGCATTCTTGCTTTCATTTTCCTCGCCGGGTGAGCTAAAATCTTCAGCAGTTGGTGCTTTTGCTTGGGTAGCCATGCTATTCATTCTATAAGTTCTTAATGGTGGCCATCCCACAACCTGGCTGCTTCAGAACAAAAGGAAAACAGATTAAGTTTAGTGAACAAGGAATTTTAGCCATCATGAGAGACAATGATGTTGAGCCGCCTCAAAATACAAGTCCATGACTTCATTGATATGCATATATATAACAAGAAAAAGAGATAATATGTTGCTAACCAGGTTTCAGTGCCCAGGAACATTTAGAAGAATGGTATAGAGTTGCCAACACGTTAATATCAAAGATACACTTTCAAATAGTCTTATGATCACTAGAGTTGTTGCTGGCAACTGATAAATGGTGATCACCTAATTATTCATACAAAAGGTCTCTATAAAATTTCAAAAGCTCTATCCTTGTTGATTCCACATTGTTTCAAAACCAGAATTTCATAATGCAACTGACATTACAATCTGGGTGCTGATTTGCTATTTTGGTTTGGAAAGTATTGCTCGAATCACAATTTTCTCAACACACAAACATACAAACAAGAGACCATTTCTGCCCAGCGTTCTTGTACACGAACATGTTTTATGCGATGCACCAAACTGAGACAGTAGACTCACCCCAGGATGCTATTCATTCATAATCTAACTGCCACTAACACGTTTGTGATACTCTTGGCCAATATCTAAGAGCGCAAAGAGCAAATATGGCGAGTCTACTTGAAAGCCAAGGTTATGTCAAACCACAATGTATACTATCTCCAATTCATCTGTGAATCTTGGTTTTATAGCAATGGCATAGCGCAGAGATAGAATATCAGAACCTCCCTAAACAGATTCAAAAGTATTCGTCAATAAAGAATCCGTTCTCCAATGGCCTTCGGAGATCCTTATGGATGCTCAACGATGGGTTTGGAAAATATATATTTCCACTCTGACACGCATATAAATCTTGGTTATACGTGTATTCACTTCATCAAACATCAAGGTAGTCCATCACATACAACTTGAGGTTGAACATGGGAGTAAATTCATAAAGGAGAAGGTTTCAGAGAAAAAGGTTACAAAAGTGGATCAATTACAAGGTATCCGACACCACTAGATCAAAGGCAATAAAGGCAGATCCTAATCAAGTAAGGCGAATCACGAAAGTATTAAACCCCGTAAATATATTTTTTCTTAATTAAGCCATATATACACTTCAAGAACAACAAAACTAGCGGACATAAACAGCAAAACTAACAAGAACCAACAACAAATCAAATCCAAGAACAATATACCCAAAAAGAAAGATATTTTATTTAACAAAAGTTTTGAAAATTTAAGAACAGGAAATAAGGACAAGAAGAAAGACTTGGGGGATAAGTTACCTGGTACCATTACGGGGTGAAACAGAATCAGAAGCACTTCTCTTGGTACCAGCTGTGGAGGAATTAGCTTTTGTGACCGATGAGGATGACGTTGACGAAGACTTGGAAACTAAAGAAGGGAAATCTTTGGCCGTCAAGATTCTAGCATACTGTCCCCAAGGAGCCGCCGCCGGCTTAGAATTAGAGCCAAGGCCGCCACCACCAACACCAAGACTCAGCCCAAGGCCCAATTCGAGCTCAGTCTCATCTGGGTACGGAGAAGAAACCTCTGACGACATCACCGGGTTGTCTTCTTTAGACACCGTTGACGCAGACCAAGTAGTTGAACCGCCACCGCCGCCGCCGCCAGTAGTACCGCCTAATAAGCCCAGAGTACCATCCATCACAGCTTGGAAACAGAGAAGAAAAACTCAAAAAGAAGGAAGTAAAAAGGGAGAAACGAGAGAGGAAAGAGTAGGTAACTTTGGTAGAGGAAGGCAAGGGGAAAGTGGAGGTATTTTGATGGCGGTGGTGAAGGTGTTGAAGGGGGGGGGGGGATTTGGGGAGGTGGCGTGGGGGGCCCAGATGTCTGCTTTGTGCGCCTCAACTCCCATATCATCGATATCTCCTAACCACTGTCCCCACCTCTCTGCCCTCTGCCTTCTGCTGCAATGTACTAACACCCGCCCCTTTGTTTTCACTTTGATGTGACTGCTTCCCCTTTATCTCTCCAATTTCTCGGCTTCATACATACTTCTGCTGACAGTTCTACTCTCTCCGAATCTCAATTTTAAACAAACTCGTCTTCCACGCTTTCCACACCTTTGGTTACTGGCATGTTTTCTCAAAACATTTTTGGGATATTTTAATTCTAATTACGAGGGTGTGTTTAAAAGAGTTTCAATCTAAAGTTACTTGCATTATGAAAGATCAAATCATGAGTGACAAGGTCAAGGCGCGAGTGCTAATGCGCAGGAACGTTAATTTGAAAACATTAACGAGTATCGGTGTGTACATATAAAATAGATATACCTTGTGCATATAAGTGTGTTCTACTATATGAATTTACTGTATTTTTATGATGAAAAAAATGTTAATAGATAGGTACAACTTTACAATTGTACTTAGTTATGTAGGGTATTGAGAGTTAATTGATTTATGTAATTTATCTATCAGGTAATCTTGTAAGTTTGTGTTAGAGCGTTCAAAACTTCACAAGTATTAATTTTTAATATATTTTTTCAAAATATATATCACGTAATTTGACAAAGTAGCGGCGGTTGCAGCAAGGAAATGTCACAAATTCATGCATCAATGTGAAAGAGATTGTAAATTGATCTAGAAGCATATGATGATTTTCAAGTAAGAAACACGTTCTTTGGCTTGTAACTTGGGGTGTGGCAATATCGCGAGAACTCGGCTTTGGGTACGAGATGAAGGGGAGGGTGTGGGGACAAACTTGGGGGGTTGGCTCCAAACGACAAGCCGACAAGATGTAGGGCCCGGAAACCTAAAAAGTCACAGGGCTCAACACACCAAGGACATAAAGACACCATTGAAAGTAGGGCCACGTGGAAGGCGAGGAAGCTACGCAATAAGCATGTGGGGCCACCTAAAGTTTATTTTGTCTGCAACAGCTCAACCCCCTAACCCCATCTTCCCCCGCCAAAAAGGAAATTATAGACACTCTTTGGTTCCGAAGTTGATATATATATATATATATAGGAGCTGATCCATTGATAGCGCTAGCAAAATAGGACATCTTGCTAGCGCGATCTGGCCGTCCATCCTGAAAGATTTACGGCCCAGATCGCGCCTTTTTCGAATACTGTCAGTCGTCCGCGACATAGTGTCGCGGACGGACTTTTTTACATTTTTGCCCCCCGCCCGTCCGCTACATTGTATCGCGGACTGTCCAAATCTTTTTTTTACGTTTTTTTAGTTCGTCCGCTACATAATGTAGCGGACTATTTTTGACAAAAATACAGTCACGTTCCATCCGCTACATTATGTAGCGGAGGAGTAGGCAACACTATTTTTTTTCTGTTGCGCATTCTGAACCATCATTATCAGCACCCATCTTTCCAAAGGCCCCCAATTAACTACCCATGACAGACCCACGTTGTCGTGCCGCTGCCTCCCCGTAGCGACGACCACTACAACATCCAAACCACAAATCGCACATTTACCACCATTCACACGACCAATCGCACAGTGAAACTCATCCAATCGTACCATCACGTTTGCCAGTCGCTCACCCACGACCACACCTCCGTCAATCGGTCAATCGCAGACCCACGGCCTACAGCGGCCACCAACAAAACCCAGATCATAAAAAATGATCTGGGTTTCAATTGGGTCTCAAAATTCTCAAAATTTTAATTGGGTCAGTTTTACCACCCAAAATGGGGTTGCCACAGCAGGTGGATTGCTGCCGAAAGCGGAGCTGCCTTCCTCTGAGGTCGCCGGAAGCGGAGCTGCCTTCCTCGGTCGTCGTCAGAAGCAGAGCTGCCTTCCTCTGAGGTCGCCGGAAGCGGAGCTGCCTTCCTCGGTCGTCGTCGGAAGCGGAGCTGCCTTCCTCGGTCGTCGCCGGAAGCGGAGCTGCTTTCCTCGGTCGTCGCCGGAAGCGGAGCTGCCTCCCTCTGTCGTTGCCGGAAGCGGAGCTGCCTTCCTCGGTCGTCGCCGGAAGCGGAGCTGCTTTCCTCGGTCGTCACCGGAAGCGGAGCTGCCTCCCTCTGTCGTCGCCGGAAGCGGAGCTGCTTTCCTCGGTCGTCGCCGGAAGCGGAGCTGCCTCCCTCTGTCGTCGCCGGAAGCGGAGCTGCCTATCTCTTGGCACCCCTTCCTCTTCCTTTCGGTTTCTGGCATGGACGAGAGAGAGAGAGAGAGTCAGAGAGTTAATTAGAGAAAGAGAAAATGATGATGAGAGAGAGGAGAGAGAAAGAAAAAATGTCAGAACATTAAATGAGGAAAATGAGAGAGAAAGAGGAAAAAGTCATAAGATTAGTCCGCTACATAATGTAGCGGACGAAAGCTAGAGGGTATTTTTGTCAAAAATAGTCCGCTACATTATGTAGCGGACGAACTTAAAAAAAATGTAAAAAAAAAGATTTGGACAGTCCGCGATACAATGTAGCGGACGGGCGGAGGGGCAAAAATGTAAAAAAGTTCGTCCGCGACACTATGTCGCGGACGACTGACAGTATTCGAAAAAGGCGCGATCTGGGCCGTAAATCTTTCAGGATGGACGGCCAGATCGCGCTAGCAAGATGTCCTATTTTGCTAGCGCTATCAATGGATCAGCTCCCATATATATATATATATATATATAGGGAGCCGATCCATACCCACCGGTGGAGAAATAAATCAAACGAGAGCCCTCCTGTGTGTAAAGCAAGTAACGAGACCTAACCTAAGTAAGCTAAGTCTGTCTCTTTTCATTCTCGCTATAAAGAGTAGCGGTTGGCATTATTGCTGGCAAATACAAAACCGCAACACTTTGTTGCGGTTGTGCCCCCCCCCCCCCCCATGGACCCCCTCCCCCTTCCCCCTTCCCCCTTCCCCCCATGGCCCCCTCTCCCCCTTCCCCCCGTCTGCCCCCCACCCCCTGCCCAACCGCAACAAAGAGTTGCGGTTGGCCCCCTTCCCCCACGTGGTGTCCCCCTTCCCCGCCACGTGGCCTTCCCCCTTCCCCCACGTGGTGTCCCCATTCCCCGCCACGTGGCCTTCCCCCTTCCCCCACGTGGTGTCCCCCTTCCCCGCCACGTGGCCTTCCCCCTTCCCCCATGGCCCCCCGTCCTCCCCTCGCCCGCCACGTGGCCTCCCCCTTCCCCCCATGGCCCCCCGTCCTCCCCTCCCCCCAGGCCCCCCCATGCCCCCAACCGCAACACTTTGTTGCGGTTGGCCCCTTCCCCCGGTCCCCCTTCCCCTTCTCCCCCGCCACGTGGCATCCCCTCCCCCCGCCACGTGGCCCCGTCCCCCCACCATGCCCAACTGCAGCACTCTGTCGCGGTTGGCATGCCAACCGCAACAAAGTGTTGTGGTCCCCCCACCCCACGTGGTGTCCCCCCCTGTGATGCCCCCCATGGCCCCCCTTCCCCCGTGATGCCCCCTTCCCCATGGCCCCCCTTCCCCCTCCCGTGATGACACGTGGTGTCCTTCCCCCTCACTCACGGATTTTTTTTCTGTCTTCTTTCTTCTATTTCCTTCGCTTTTTTCTCTTTATAATCTCTCCTCCCCGAACCCTTTCTTCCACTATCCATCGTCTTTATCAACTATCTTCATACTCCATATCTCACCTACAACAATACAAACAAACAAAAATTACGCTAAAAGCTCGGTGGATAACCGCTAGAAGATCGGTGGATTTTTCTTTAAATATATCAAGTCAAAACAAGTAAGTATTTTTTGGGTTTTCTTGTAATTCAATTCAATGTTAATTTCAAAAGTTCAAAAATAGTCATTGTAGACTCAAATCGAAGATAACGAAAAATACAAATTGAAGGAAACAAAAATCAGATCAATCGGAGATCGGATGAGCGGTATTACATTTATAGATTCTAAAATAGCGATTTTTTAGGGCGTCTAAATTAGGATTTTTCACGAATTTATAAAAAATAGTTAGAGCTAGATTTTGCCAAAGTGCGAATGTAATAGTCATTTCACCAAACCGGAAGTGAAATGAGTTCGTCTCGCTCCTCCATCGTTCAACTAGAGCGGATATAAGGCAATCGTCGTGTCGAGACCAAATCCCGGGATCGGTGAACATAGATAAATTTTGACGGTGTAATAGTTGTATTTGTTCCTCATTTAGTACCCACTCATCGTGGTGACTTGTGCTTTGAATTGTTTCCAAAACACCCATATCGACACCGTCAAATACGTGCCTCGCGACGTGGTCATCGTCATCGTATAGGATTGATGTATCATGAGGTCCGGCGTTGAAATCCATATATCTAAGAACAAAATATAATCGTAAACCAACTTAGTATCCATAATATTTACATTCCAAAACTATAAATGGATCTTTAACCTAGCTTATCAACGCATTAGCAATAGTAATTATCTCATTATTTCAATGTATTAAAACAATTCCTCACTTCTCACAACTCCGAACGCTTAATTACGCTAGTTCCCTAAAATTTAGCGCCAACGTGGTTATTTAGCAATATACCCCCTGATGGCCGTTACAGCCCCAACACCTCAAAATCGCTTTAAAACTACTTTTTAAATGTATTACATCAATTATATACCAAATATTTTCTTTATCAAATTTTAAAGGGGATGAGTTACCAAAACACCCCCAACTTAAGCAAAATACCCCCTGGAAGCTATCGACCCAACAAACATATCAGAACAACGCCCCAAACCAGCTTCAAAATAACCTTTCAGGTGTTTTACTTACATTTCTGGACTAGAAAGTCCTTTGAAAAACTTAAAACCGTAAAATTACCAAAATACCCCTCTCGGGGTGACAAATTACCAAAATGCCCCTGACATCAGAACGATCTCAAAAGTGCATTAAATGCTATTTTAAGCTTCCCAAATTCATTCTTGATCTAAAAAGTATTCTACGGACTTTTCGCCCAAAAATCCTGAACCGGTGTCCGGATCGAGCGCTTAAAAGCCTGTTCGGCCAAAAAAATAGCTAACGACTTCGGAATGGCCCGAAATCCTAGGGGATGGAACTTCCCAACATCCTAGGGTTCTCATAAAAGTTTCGCGCGAAATTGCGCTGGCTTAATATTTTAAATTATAGTGCAAAGTTTCAAGGTTCCCCATATCAGTTAACCCCTTTCCAGTATTTGAAAAAATCTGAAATTTTTCCCTGATATATATCTTTTAAAAATAACTAGGGTCTCTTTTTCGTACTTTGGCAAAATCTAGCTCTAGCTATTTTTTATAAATTCGTGAAAAATCCTAATTTAGACGCCCTAAAAAATCGCTATTTTAGAATCTATAAATGTAATACCGCTCATCCGATCTCCAATTGATCTAATTTTTGTTTCCTTCAATTTTTATTTTTTGTTATCTTCGATTTGAGTCTACAGTGACTATTTTTGAACTTTGAAATTAACATTGAATTGAATTACTAGAAAACCCAAAAAATACTTACTTGTTTTGACTTGATATATTTAAAGAAAAATCCACCGATCTTCTAGCGGTTATCCACCGAGCTTCTAGCATAATTTTTTTTGTTTGTATTGTTGTAGGTGAGATATGGAGTACGAAGATAGTTGGTAAAGACGATGGATAGTGGAAGAAAGGGTTCGGGGAGGAGGGATTATAAAGAGAAAAAAGCAAAGGAAAGAGAAGAAAGAAGACAGAAAAAAAATCCGTGAGTGAGGGGGAAGGACACCACGTGTCATCACTGGAGGGGGAAGGGGGGGCCATGGGGAAGGGGGCATCATGGGGGGAAGGGGGGCCATGGGGGGCATCACGGGGGGGGGGGGGGGGACACCATGTGGGGTGGGGGTGGGGAGACCGCAACACTTTGTTGCGGTTGGCATGCCAACCGCAACAAAGTGCTGCGGTTGGGCATGGTGGGGGACGGGGCCACGTGGAGGGGGGAGGGGATGCCACGTGGCGGGGGAGAGGGGGACGGGGACACGTGGCGGGGGAAGGGGACCGGGGGAAGGGGCCAACCGCAACAAAGTGTTGCGGTTGGGAGCATGGGGGGCCTGGGGGGAGGGGAGGACGGGGGGCCATGGGGGGAAGGGGGAGGCCACGTGGCGGGCGAGGGGAGGACGGGGGAAGGGGGCCATGGGGGAAGGGGGAAGGCCACGTGGCGGGGAAGGGGGACACCACGTGGGGGAAGGGGGCCAACCGCAACTCTTTGTTGCGGTTGGGCAGGGGGTGGGGGGCAGACGGGGCGAAGGGGGGAGGGGGGTCCATGAGGGGGCGCAACCGCAACAAAGTGTTGCGGTTGTGTATTTGCCAGCAATAATGCCAACCGCTACTCTTTGTAGCGGTTTGGTGGAGAAATTTTATTTCTCCACCGGTGGGTGTGGATCGCCTCCCATATATATATATATATATATATATATATATATATATATATATATATATATAGGATCGTGATCCATTGCTAGCGCTAGCACTGTTGCTAGCGCTGTTTGGCCGTCCGCTACATAATGTAGCGGACGAAAATTGGCCGTCCGCTACATTATATAGCGGACGGTGCTAGCGCTGCTAGCGCTAGCAATGGATCACGGTCCATATATATATATATATATATATATATATATATATATATATATATATATATATATATATATATATATATATATATATATATATAGGGAGCTGATCCATTGATAGCGCTAGCAAATGGAGTTAAGTTGCTAGCGCGATCTGACCGTCCATCCTGAAAGATGGACGGTCCAGATCGCGCCTTTTTCCAAAACTGATCCCCGTCCGCCATACTGTCTCGCGGACGGGAGTTTTACCTTTTTGCCCTCCTCCCATGTCCGCGAGACTGTCTCGCGGACGCCTTTCTGTTCCTGACATGTGTCAGGAAAAAGGCGTCCGCCATACTGTATGGCGGACGATCTCTAGGCTGACACATGTCAGGGCCTGTCCCCTCGGTCGCCTATAAAGTCTCGGGCGTGAGCCCCGAGAACTGTCCCCTGGTATCTGTATGGCGTCAACTCTCTCCTGCTATAAATATTTAATCAGATCGGGGTATTTATATTATTGTAGCGGACGGCGTCCCCTCTCTCGAACATCTAACCTAAAGCCGCTACCCCATCTACGGCGACTCACATCTCCGGTCACCCACATCTCCCCGCCGACACCACCGTCCTCACCTCAACGACGATCTCGATGGCTTCTGGATCGGAGACCACCTACGCCTACGATTATATTGGCAACTTGCACCTGGTAGGCAAACACTTTTTCAAAGTCATGATGCCGGGATTTGAGCATGAACTTGTAGGCTATCCCTCTTTCTCTTTCTCTGTATTTTCGTGTGTTAAAAGTTTGATCTTTTGTTTTTCTTAACCAAAACTAACCTATTTTTTGTATTTTGTGTTTGGTAGGACATACCGGAAGCATTTACCAATCAATTTACAACAATTCATGATAGTGCAAGATTATATAGCCGCAAGGGGGCATGGCAGGTTGAAATCAAGCTGAAGCCCGGCCGATCCCAAAAAAAGGAATTCGCAGAGGGTTGGAACGTCTTCGTGCGCCAGCATGGCCTCGAACTCGGGGACTTTGTAGTGTTCGAACACCTTGGGTGGTGGGATTTTCAAGTTGTAATCTTTGAACGGAGCGCTTGTGAAAAGCTTTCGTACCCCATTTGTGAACCATAGTTTATTATAATAAAAATATTTATGTTCTTGTTTATTATGTTTTCAAATTTTTTCTTGGTTAATTGTGCCTTTTTTTGTTGCCTCGATATATTGATATATTGAGATCGTTGATTATGAATTGTACATTATTTTTTGGAAAAATTGAGATTGTTGATTCCGTCGCTAAAACAAGTCTTTGGGCGTCAGTTTATTAAAATAGCATTAACGTACTATGTCGCTAAAACAAGTCTTCGGGCCAATTTATTTCAATTTATTAAAACTGCATCACGGGCGCCAATTTATTCCAATTTATTACATTACGCCACATTGTATAGTTCTATATATATAGCGGATATAAGGGGCCCTCCGCTTAGGCCGGGTTCGGGAAGGTCGGGAACTAAGGCCCCGTTTGACAAAAAAAATTTCCCTCTTTTTTTTTCAGTTTTAAAAACTGAAAAAAAATGTCTGGTCCGTGCCAACCATTTTCTGCGGTAAGTATATCCGCGATACTATATAGCGGACAGTTTGGACTAAGTGTAGAAAAAACTAAGTGTTGGAGAGGTGGAAGTAAGTGTAGAAGAAAAAACTAAGTGTAGAAGAAAAAACTAAGGCCCCGTTTGACAAATTTTTTTTCCCTCTTTTTTCAGTTTTAAAAACTGAAAAAAGTGTAGAAAAAACGAAGTTTTGGAGAGGTGGAACAAAGTGTAGAAGAAAAAACTAAGTAGTGGTATTCTAAGTAGCGGACGTAGAGAACACAACCAAAAACATTCTGCGGGGCCGTCCGCTATACTATGTAGCGGACGTAGAGAAGATGTGTCGTCCGCTACATAGTATAGCGGACGTAGAGAAAACTACCAAAAGTCTAGCGTCCGCGATACTATATAGCGGACAAGGAACAGACCCGCGAGACTATATAGCGGACGGCAAATGTATATTGTCCAGCGGACAGCAAATATATATATTCAAACCCAAAAGAAAGTCCCCCTATAACTTCTACACTCTTCTTCTCCCCGTGTTCTTCCTACTCACAAATATTCCCAGCGGCGTTGGCAAGCAGATCTGCGCAATTTCTTCATAAGAGCAGCTTTAATCCCCCCCTAATAGATCACGTAAGTTCACAAAATCAATCCTTTACATGTTTCTAATCTATAGTTGTGATCAATATTGCGTTTTATGCGTGGTTTTGATTATGCATTGAGCATGTGCTAGCGGTGATGAGGATTTATATATGTATGTATTTATTCATGTGCTAGCGTTTGTAAAATCCAATTCCATAGTTTCAGTTGCAAAAAATGGAATTTATCCCTGGACCAGAAGATCCATCCGTGTTATACGACCAAGCCAACCATATCAGTACGCTCATATGGGATGGTGGAGTAAGATACATTATTTATCAACTTTCTTATTATTACGAACGTTGTTTTACCGTTCATTTTGCTCAAATTGTATTTATTAATAATTCGTAGGAAAGAGAACTTCTCACCACCGTAGAAGTATCTCGCGAGTTCACGAGATGGACCTTGAACAATTCCCAGAAAAGCATACTGCGTGGAATTGGGTTTGGGATTTTCACGCATGGGCAGATCTTTCAACAGCTTGACCGGGCCTTGATAGGTGCCCTTGTTGAGAGGTGGAGAAGTGAAACGAATACGTTTCACTTCCCGATCGGAGAGATGACGATTACCCTAGAAGATGTAGGGTTCATCTTGGGGTTGCCGGTGACGGGGCGGCCGGTAATTGCTCCTCCGTCAGACGCAACGAATAAGAGAACAGCGCGAGACTTCTTCACTTCGATACCCCAGGATCAATTTAGCACTGGTGGTATAAAGTTGAAGTGGTTGGTAGATACCTACGGGGTTTTGCCGGAAAACTATACGGGCCGTGAGCTTGTGGTGTACACAAAGGCCTTCCTCTTGTGGGTGATGGGAGCAATTTTATTCCCAACGACGTCGAAGAACACGGTCAGCGTGAAATATTTACCGTTGTTGGGTAACCTGTCGGAGGTTGGGGATTATGCCTGGGGTGCAGCGGTTCTTTCGTATCTGTACCGAGCATTGCACAAGGCAACGAGGCCCAACTCCAAAGCCATATGTGCATGTCTCTCGCTATTGCAGGTATATCATATAAATCATGTCTTCGTTATTGTGTTTTATTTTTGTTGAATCGACGATATAAATATAATTTTTTGATGTTCTCAGGTGTGGTCTTACGAACACCTTGCTCCCGGTGCACCAACGCGTAGGGATGGAACCGACAAAGTCTGGCCTCGGTTGTGTGCTTGGGAGTACAGCCGGAGGGCTAGCCACTACAAGAGGAGAGTCGATCCCCATCACAACATTACGTACTATCGAGGGGAGTTCGACCGTCTATCTCCGGGCCAAATGCGTTGGGCACCGTACATACGTTTGGCGCGACGGGTGGGAGAGTCGTTCGTCTTCACGCTCTCCGGGTTGCAGCGCACACCCCTGATCCATTTCGAGCTCGCAGAGTGGCAGCTGCCCGACCGAGCAATGCGCCATTTTGAGTTGGAGCAGGGTTTGCCAGTCGATGCCCCGGATATGAGGGTTAACAGGAACCCACCGGATGTCGGAGTGTTTGGCACCGCCAATGCGTACGAATTGTGCGCGGCCGAAATAGAGCTTTGGACTTCTTGGCAGGACACACTGGCGGCCATCGTCTCGGAGCCAGACCCCGTTATCAGCATCGATCAGTACGATGAGTGGTACTACCGCATCACGCGGAGGAGAGTAGCCCCTGTAAACTTTGAACGTGGGGAGAGGTATGCGCCTAGGGGTCAGATCGATGAGCGTATGGCATACAATCTCGTAAGTTGCCCAACAAGTCTGACTTGAACCAAATTAGTTGAATATAAATGTCTGATTGAAGTTACTTAATTTTTTATCTCTTTGGATGTAGGTTAATGCCTCGCTTGCATTCTTCCAGAAGTTGAGTGAGCGGAGGGATCTGGTGAGCGCAATGGGCGAGGATCTTTGCCAACAGGCTGCGACATTGGCTTTAGGCTGCGGGAATTTTTTGCGCCAAGCATCGGGCCAGTCTTCGGGAGTAAGCCCGGGAATGGGTTATACGGGCGTCAGCCAGGGATACGGTGATCCCTCTGGACAGGCTTCAGGGGTGAGTCAGGGAGTTGTTGGTACCTCTGAAGCGGGGATGGGACAGGCTCAAGCGTCGTGGGGCGATTACAGCGGCCCCTCCTTCAATTTGTTCCCGGAACCCCTCTCTCAAGTCACGCAAGACTTTCCTTTCGGAAACTACGGTTTCTCCGAGGCACTGCCCATTGTCCCGTGGGCGGGACCAGTTGGCGGCCCCGAAGGGGAATATCAGCCGGCCGAAGAAGGAATTGGAGGCCAATATCCCCCGATCGACCCCCGAGGGCAATATCCGAAAGGGCATCCAGCCAGGCCCCTAAAGCCGCATAAATGCGATCTAATCCGAGCCCGTTATTTTAGCGGGGCCCCCCAAGACGGAGCGTCGTATGACGTGGATCACCCCGAGGGCTTGGATTACAATGCCTCTTGGACAGAGATCGCCTCGCTGGCGCCGGGATCTTGGTTAGACAGCGGTGTCATCTCGCACTACGTGCAAATTCTGAGGCGAAGGTGTCGGGAGCATCCAGACATCGGTCTGCGCGTGTTTATCTTGGATGCTTTTTCCATCAGCTCCTAGTACAAGAGTGGCACGACTGGGGCAATGCAAGGAAGGGGAGAGGCATGGCCCAGTGGAAACCGTCCCCTAACCTACAAGCATATCTTGCTAGGGATAGTCCAGTGAGCGCAAGTGTTGCCGACGTGTTTCTAATCCCCTTTTTAGGGAATGCCCACTGGTACTTGGTTTGCTACGAACCATTACAGAGCACGGTTTCAGTCGTCGACAGTCTCTACGACGATACCGACGTGATGCCTGTGATTGATATGTACCGAGGCATAGGCCAGTTGGATGCCATGGTAAGATCCTGTTTCCTTCTTGTTGTAACTTGCATATTATAAAACTGATTAATCTTATTTTGCTAGCTATGTTTAATGCTTATTATGGTTCTCGCAGAATCTTTTTGCTGCCCTGGTCAATGGTAGGCGTCGGGAGAAGGTATCGCGCAGGCCGGTCCTCATTTTCCGATTGAAGAGGAGTAGGCCCAAGCAACATAATTCCTCGGACTGCGGCGTCTTCCTCTGCATGTACATGGATTACATTTGCCGGTCTGAGAGCCTCAAGAAGACTGTCTGGAGCGAAGAATGCATACAAGACTTTAGGTATAGGATTGCTTGGCAAATTATAAATGGCCGGCCTAGAGCTATTAGGTTTATTGTAAATCCGTGTAAGGAACATAATTCCTGCGAGAGATGATGTTCCCCAATTCACATTGTAACGTTACAACACTTTTTTAACCCAAAAAATTTATTGAATGCGATTGATTTTATTGACCAATGTGATTTAACGGTGGGAAACCAAGTGTTGGATATCTGTCTATCTGCAGGGCAAGTGTTCAAAAAATAACAAAGTGATCGATAATATGTGTATCTGCGGGGCCGTCCGCTACATAGTATAGCGGACGCAGAGAAGTGAACCAAAACCAAAAAAAAAAACTAAGTGTTGGGGTCTGCGGGGCCGTCCGCTACATAGTATAGCGGACGCAGAGAAGCGATCCAAAACCAAAAAAAAAACTAAGTGTTGTAGGGGGGGGCCGTCCGCTACATAGTATAGCGGACGCAGAGAAGCGATCCAAAACCAAAAAAAAACAAAAAAAAAACTAAGTGTTGTAGGGGGGGGCCGTCCGCTACATAGTATAGCGGACGCAGAGAAGCGATCCAAAACCAAAAAAAAACAAAACTAAGTGTTGTAGGGGGGGCCGTCCGCTACATAGTATAGCGGACGCAGAGAAGTGAACCAAAACCAAAAAAAACTAAGTGTTGTAGGGGGGGTATTCTGCGGGGCCGTCCGCTACATAGTATAGCGGACGCAGAGAAGTGAACCAAAACCAAAAAAAACTAAGTGTTGTAGGGGGGGTATTCTGCGGGGCCGTCCGCTACATAGTATAGCGGACGCAGAGAAGTGAACCAAAACCAAAAAAAAACTAAGTGTTGTAGGGGGGTATTCTGCGGGGCTGTCCGCTACATAGTATAGCGGACGCAGAGAAGTGAACCAAAACCAAAAAAAAACTAAGTGTTGTAGGGGGGGTATTCTGCGGGGCCGTCCGCTACATAGTATAGCGGACGCAGAGAAGTGAACCAAAACCAAAAAAAACTAAGTGTTGTAGGGGGGTATTCTTTAATACCTTAGGTTTCTAATGTTGTGCTGCGCAGTGTAGCGGACAGTGTAAGAAATCACGTATAAAAAAATGATTGTAAAGGTTATTACAAACGAGTCATTACTAAAATATTATTACAAAATGTCCGACACTTTTGATGGCTCATAAAAGATTATTACAAAATATTCAGTACACTAAAGTTCCACTGCAGCTTGTTCGTCCTCATCCTCGGCATCATCTTCTTCCCCGTCTTGCAAAGGCACTGGACTTATCCCCAGTGCCTTGTAATGGTTCCGCTTGTCGTGGTCTGTCATTTTGTTGCACAATGCACACCTTCTTAGCTTTTTTGGTTGAGTTGCCGTCTCAATAGAGCTTTTCATCCGCGTAGATCTCTTGCGGCCTTTCGTTTGCGATATAATTGGATCCGAAGGCCGGATATCATTGTCGGCTCCCTCCCCCGGCTCGTCATCTTCTGATCCCGTCGTAGGCTCGGTGTCAACCGCATTGCTGACTGAAGCTGCTTCCAATTGGTCGACGATGGGCTCTTGCTGCTGAGCTACCTCGAGGAGATGTTTATATCCGACCATTGTAGCAGCACCCTTTACGGACAAACGGGTGAACATCGTCACCAGATGATTATACCGCAACGTCTCTGATTCTTCAAAGTCAGTATACGGGTGCTCCGGAAAGGAAATGGTACCGTGCAACCTGTTTGCACCTTTCGTCCAACGTGGCAGGACGTATTTATCGGGGATTGTCCTGATATTCTTCTGTGTGAAAAACCGCAGAATGTGTCTACACAGGATGCCATGGAACTCAAACTTCTTACAAACACATGTCACCGAGTCCGTCAATGTGTCGTGGGTCACCGTATAAATTCTGCGCAGCTTCTCAGGGACGAGGTCATTCACGAGCGAATAAACCTTGTACTCACGCGACGACTTTTCTGCCACCTTATATATACTGTATCGGCCCGATTTTTGCAGCTCTACTTGGTATAGCAGGAAGATCTCCTTCGTATAGACTTTGGCACCGTTCAGCTCCAGCGGGGTCTCAAGCAACCTTCTCCTTTGCTTGTACGTGGTTGCAAAGTCTGCAGCCCTTTCTTTCACGAACAACGACGCAACCGCTTTTTGTGCTGATGTGACGAAACTCTTCAAATTGGTAGCTGTACCCACATAATTATCGAACGTGGCATTCATAGATTCACTCCTGCCCGTCGTTTTCATGCCCGCAGAAAAATGACTTCTCGTGTAAACACCAATCCATTGCTCTTTGAGCCCGTACAAGTGCTGGAGCCACTCGTTGTCTTGCAATGAGTAATCCCGAACAAGCTTTTCCCACCTCTCCTCGAATTCCTCAATCGTTAATGACTTGAGGACGCATTTGTCAAAATCCTGTTTAAAGTCTGGATACTTTGCGTACATGTGATGCAGACGTTCAGGGTATTTGTTGCTTATGTGCCAAGTGCACAAGTTGTGTCGAGTATCTGGGAAGACGGTAGCAATAGCCTTCTTCATTGCCAAATCTTGATCGGTGATGATAACAGTCGGTGCTTTGAAGTTCATTGCTTCCAGCCACACCCTAAACAACCATTCAAAAGAACTCTCGCTCTCGTCCCTTAACAAGGCGAACCCGAACAGGATGGAGTGATAATGATGATTGACGCCCGTGAAAGGAGCGAACGGCATCGAGTACTTGTTGGTACGGTATGTGGTGTCGAAAGTCACGACATCCCCAAAATGCTTATAAGCTAGCCTCGAACGACCGTCGACCCAAAAAATTGTGCTAACTCGATGCTCGTCGTCAAGTTTATAGTCGAAGGTAAACTGCGGGTCCTCCATCTGCATCCGTTTCAATAGGCTCATTGTCGCTTGCGCATCATTGAGGTCATACGCGGCTCGTCTATGGGTTCGGACCGCGTTACGAACGTCTGTCGTGTTAAAGTTTAAATTTTGAATTCCCCCAGCCTGTTCAGCAAGAACATTAATCATGTCGGTAGGTCCTAGCCGCGCATCGCTCATTGTGTGAATTAGGCTCCTCGCGACCTTACCCATCTTCTTGTGTTGATGCATCTGACTCACCTTAGAAGGGGTTACTAACGGGTGATTGTGTGCCAGTTCCAGGCTGGTAATAAGCCAATGATCTTGTTTGGCTTTATAGCTTACGAACATCTTGACCTGGCAATTCGTGCGCGCAAAGCAATCCCGTCTTCTCCGCGCATACCCTATTTCGTCATCATCACTGTCATCGTTGCCTACGCGTGTCTCATTTTGCACTGGGTTTCTGCCCCTATGACACTCGTATAAGCGAGAGCATATCCTTTTCGATACGCTGCTTGTTCTTGTAGTTTTTATTCTAATGCCAAAACCAACCCTCAATGAATAAGCTCGAAAACATTCTCCAGCTTCTTCCAACGTTTGAAAGGTTCGTCCTAGATACGGATCACTAGCATCTACGGGGGTGCTGGAGCTCGATACGAAATCAGACATTGTGAAAAAGACCTATGTAGAAATAGAATACGCTTATTATCTCAAAATTATCTTGACGATTAGACCGATTTAGGATACCATATACATAATCTCAAAAGTGTCTCCTATTTTGCTAATTATATATTTACTGAACATAACAAATTAAAATTACTAAGATAAACGGTAGCAAGATCACAAACTTTACCTTGCTTGAGTGATGCTTGAACCAAAAGTGTGTTACTCCAAGAAAAGCTTGAAGGGTGCTGAAAATGGAAGCAAGTGAATCTGAAAGCCCCGCATAAATTTTGCTGAAAGAGCCGAGTAGGGATAGATTCTAGGATACCAGGGGACAGTTCTCGGGGCTCACGCCCGAGACTTTATAGGCGACCGAGGGGACAGGCCCTGACATGTGTCAGCCTAGAGATCGTCCGCCATACAGTATGGCGGACGCCTTTTTCCTGACACATGTCAGGAACAGAAAGGCGTCCGCGAGACAGTCTCGCGGACATGGGAGGAGGGCAAAAAGGTAAAACTCCCGTCCGCGAGACAGTATGGCGGACGGGGATCAGTTTTGGAAAAAGGCGCGATCTGGACCGTCCATCTTTCAGGATGGACGGTCAGATCGCGCTAGCAACTTAACTCCATTTGCTAGCGCTATCAATGGATCAGCTCCCATATATATATATATATATATATATATATATATATATATATATATATATATATGGAGCTGATCCGTTGATAGCGTTAGCAAAATAGGTAAAGTTGCTAGCGCGATCTGACCGTCCACGCACGATCTGTGGATGGTCCAGATCTTTTTTTTAAGTCCGTCTGCTATATAATGTAGCGGACACTTTTATGACAAAAATACCCTCCAAGTCCGTCCCTACATTATGTAGCGGACTAATTATTATACATTTTTTCTCTTTCTGTCGTTAATGTTTTGACTTTTTTTCTCTCTCTCTCTCTCTCCTCAATTCCCTATTATATTTGTCCGCTACATAATGTAGGGAACAAATAAGGCTGTATATTCTCTTTCTCTCTCCCTTCTCTCATTAATGTAGTCTAACTTTTTCTCTTTCTCTCTCTTTTCTCTCATCACTTTTTGTTTTCTCTCTCATCCCCCTCCTCTCTTCTTCCTCTGTTTTCTCTCTTTCCCCTTACATGAGATATTTGCGGCCATAGCAAAGGGAATTGCTCTTCTCAGAATCTCAACGAAGGCATGGAACTTTGCTTGAAGGCTAAAACGCAAAAGGCCCAACTTTGAGTACCACTTGTAAGGGGAGTTTAGGGTGTGGAAGTGATATGGATGGCATCAAGATGGCACCCTTGAGGCCATAATGGAGATTGGTTGGCTGGTTACAGTTAGAAAAACTGTACGAAGATTTGTTGGGGACCCTTTTAGGGAACAAGTGTGAATCAAAAAAGCAGTAATGCCATCCAAACGATTGAATGACAATGTAATCCACAACTATAACTGAAAACCCTTTGAGCCATGCATTAAAATTGTACATCAGCCATCAATAGTCCGCTACATTATGTAGCGGACAAATTTAAGTAAACATGGTCTTCAAGCTGGGATCTCTTTGGGTCACAAATGTCCGCTACATTATGTAGCGGACAAATAAGGCAGTACTCTTCTTAGTTTCTCTCCCTTCTCAGTTTCATTCGATAGTATTTTACGTAAACATGGTCTTCAAGCTGGGATCTCTATGGGTCACAAGTGTCTATTCTTGAAGCTTGAATGCAAGTAGCCATGGTGGTGGGGACTTTCCCTTGTTTGAGAGGAAATAATACTGGTTCAGGTGAAATGGGCGAGCCAAGAAATCACCTCATCATCAAATCCCCACAATTCGTAGAACCTGAGAAGAGCAATTTCCGTTACTATGGCCGCAAATATCTTCTGTAGGGGGAGAGAGAGAGGAAGAAGAGAGCTCATTTCCAGATCTGCCATCTTTAGAGAATGGGTACGGGGAGAGGGAAAAGATGGAAAGGATGAGAGATGAGGAAGAGAGAGAAAAAATGGGTTGTCTCTCTTTTTTTCTAGATCTGACACACGGTTGTCTTTTTATAGAGAAGAGTTCTCTTTTCATAATTGTTTTATCCGCTACATTATGTAGCGGACAGATATAATCGGGAATTGAGGAGAGAGAAAGAAGTCAGAACATTAATGACAGAAAGAGAAAAAAAAAGTCAAAAAGTCAGAACATTAATGACAGAAGGTCCAAAAATTAGTCTGCTACATAATGTAGCGGACAGACTCGGAGGGTATTGTTGTCATAAAAGTGTCCGCTACATTATGTAGCGGACGGACTTAAAAAAAACGTAAAAAAAAGATCTGGACCGTCCACAGATCGTGCGTGGACGGTCAGATCGCGCTAGCAACTTTGCGTATTTTGCTAACGCTATCTACGGATCAGCTCCCATATATATATATATATATATATATATATATATATATATATATATATATATATATATATATATATATATATATATATATATATATATATATATATATCTTTCAAGTCCGGTTATGGTTCATTTTTTAAGAGGTTACTTGACTCCCTCGATTATTAGTAAAAATATATATTAGTGATTACCGAAATGTATTTTTTAGCATAAAAAAGAATGTGATACTCTCTGTTTTATATAAATTAATCATACACTTTCAAATTAAAAAGATTATATATTTATTTTTTAATATTTTTTTATTTTATTTCTCTCTCCACAACTCATTTTTTCTCTATTGGTTCACTTTTTTATTCTATTTTTCTCTCAACATTTAACACTCCTCTAACACATTTTCTTTCTCTTGACTTACTTTCTTCCCCTCTTCTCTCTAAGGGTAGAATGCAGAACGAACAATATATGACCTAAATCATTAATATGTGTAAGAAAAACGATCGAATTATGTGATACGAATGGAGTAAAACATAATCATTCATGAAAAGAGCATTTTGTTTTTATTTTCAATACTCTATGTAATTTTTTTATTATTGTCAAGTAAAAGGTGTGGCTATATCCACATCTAAATGATGAGATTACTATTGATTATAATTCATAATGACGCATTCTTAATTAGCATATTCGGACCATCGAACATTGAACTGGTTGAGGGATTGGTTTAGTGGTTTAACAACCGGTTCTACTAGTCACCATACGTAATTAAGTAAAATAAATATACAATATGTTGATATACATATATATATATATATATATATATATATATATATATTTTGTAACTAAGAATTATGAAGGTTGGTATATCGTTTTCTATGCGAAGTGCACTAATGGTTGAATGATCATTGCCAACCAACTTCTCCCATATTAGAAGTTTTGATATGCTCCCCTTCTGCTCATTATTTTTTCAAACGAGTTTGACCAGCTCAAACGCAGAATAGTGAAGACTTTCACTCGAATTAAACGATTTATAGCGATTTACTCTGAATGAATGAAGACCCGATCCAACAAGAAAAAAATGGTTGAGTGGCCTGTTCACGACTAATATGGTCAGACCGTCCGGTCTGATTTTGTTCTGAAAACTATGAGCGTATCATGTTATTGTAAAACTATATATATAATATTAAATGAAAAATGGTGTTTGAACTTGACCGTTAATATCTAAGCACACTTCGTAATTAAAGGTTTCAAAACTAGTCACTAATTAAAAAGGTGACATCGTCGTACTGTAAAATTGAAGCCCAAATATTAACAACCCTTCTCAAAGTTCCTTGAGTACATTTCGCGATTTAAAAATCTAAAAGTATTTTGTTTTTAACCATTTGATTTAGTAAAACTTGCGCACTCCAAGTTAGCTTTGAACCAAAGCCTTCAAGTCTGCCTCTGATAGAGACGGCGTACGCCACTGTCCTGCGCCGGGGGAACAGAGTACAACCCCCCTGCTTTGGCTACCCCAATCCATAAACAGACACAGTCCAGAGGTATATTCAAAGGTGGGACCCAGCCAACCAGAAGATCGGCGAGTAGTAATTATTAGATACGATCCGAATCATTATGTATTTTCACGCCTCTGCTTCGCTTTTCTCTGCCCTTGAAACTTGACCATCCACTTACATTACACATTACATTCTGCACAGCCTTACACTAACCAAGAGACTTCCAGGTCCTCCCTGACTGTGACACTTGCATTGACTTCTTGACCACAGCTTCACCCTACTGGTCCTCCACTTGACCAAACCAAAATTGCAAAACCAACATGTCATGGTGCAGAATTTCTGACCAAGTCAAAGTGTTGTTGCCTCGGTCTCAAGGTTAAGTGTTCAAATTTTACCTGATTAATTTGTTCAATCACCAGGTGTAAAGTGTCAGACCAAAAAAGCAAGATGTACTCGGCTTCTGCTTCATCTTAGTTTCTTGGTGGTACAATTTTGGGTCTCTAGTCAAAGAACGAGTACAAAAATGTAGGGCATTAATCAGGCCATGTCTACTTGATTAGAAGAGTAATCACAATTCAAAGTTATCAAGTTCACTTTTGCAACCCACTTGCACCGATTACAGTACAAACTGATTGATGTTCTTGTACAACCTTTAAACAAGTAGTATAGTAATATAAGTTCAAAGTTCAAACAAATAATAGCAATGATCTTTATTTTCATTGCTGAAGTACATTTATTTTCGGGTTAATTATAAAACTGTCCCCTGAAGTTTATACGTTTTTGTACTTTACTCTCTGTGTTTACAATTTTTGTAATAATATCCCTAGAGGTTGACAAAACCGTTACAAATAGC
Organism: Escallonia herrerae; assembly: GCA_033070095.1. Lineage (NCBI taxonomy): Eukaryota > Viridiplantae > Streptophyta > Magnoliopsida > Escalloniales > Escalloniaceae > Escallonia > Escallonia herrerae. The sequence continues at coordinate 40,267 of JAVXUP010003139.1, read as the reverse complement.
TCCAAAATTGGACGGACATCCAATTTTGGACGTAAGTGATCATGTGCGGTGCACATGCCATTTTGACATGGACAAATTTGTAATTTTCCTACCCCTTCTTCCTCACTGTGTTGTTCTCTCTCTGTTCATCTAACAGACGGTCACCGGTGGTTGTAGATTCCGACAATTAAGGTTAGAGATCGACGACTATCGTTTTGGCTCGCCGTGAAACTGTAGCGGTAACGACAATTTGAGGTCCTGATGGCCATGGCGACTGCTCGACGGATAGAGGAAGAGGGTCGACGACTGGCCGATGGTCGTCGCTTGGTCTCGATCAGAATTTTTTGGTTGGCCTGTGATATCGTGCGATGGTAGCAGTAAGGCGTTGATCGAGGCACGGCGCTCGCGGAGACGTTGAGCAATGGTGTTTTTGGCGAAGGTGCGTAGTCGGGGTTGTCGCCGATGGCTACGTGCGTGGCCAAAAGTGGGGCTGCCGAGATCTGGCATAAGCACCACCCGATCTAGGGTCGGCTGCCGAAAATTACAAATTTGCCAGAGTGAGGAAGAAGAGGCAGAAAAATTACAAATTTGCCCATACCAAAATGACATGTGCACCGCACATGATCACTTAAAGTTCAAAATTGAACGTCCGTCTAATTTTGGAGTTATTTGCAACAGTTTTATCAACTTCGAAGGATATTATTACAAAAGTTGTAAACACAGGGAGCAAAGTGCAAAAACGTGTAAACCTCAGGGGACAATTTTGTAATTAATCCTTTATTTTCAAGTCTGCAACCATGGAGGTGGGGAAAAGGCATTGCAAGCCACTGGTCTAATATCTGGTACCCTATGACCACCCATAGTATTCAGTCCAATGGTTTACTCTCTAAGCATCCGAAAGTCCAGCCTAACGTTCTGCACTATAAACATCCAAAAATCCCTGTTCTCTAATTATTACGCAAACCCAGCAAAAAGTTCACATAAAAATTGAACTTCTGTGTTATTTCTTCTCTGGAACCTCAGATTCTTGAGGCGGGCAAGTGGTGCAAGTCTTGCAGGCTGAAGGAGGAAAGCTGTCTGACAGATTAATTCGGAATGTTTGGTTCTTCTCTTCATTTGCAGGAACATGAAGCAGAGCTTCCATGATAAGGATTTCCCAGCTACGTGGTCGGAATAATGAGAATCGGGTGTCATCTATATCATAATAATATCACAATGTGTCAGCAACTTACAACTCATGCCATAATATTTTAATAAGAGAAACAAAATTATATAGTCCTGGAAACAATTATATTCCTTCAATCTAAAAACAAGTGAACGACCAGCCCATGAACAGTGTCAGCAACTTACAACTCATGCCATAATATTTTAATAAGAGAAACAAAATTATATAGTCCTGGAAACAATTATATTCCTTCAATCTAAAAACAAGTGAACGACCAGCCCATGAACAGTACATCAACTCTAACAGTTTGCCAACAAGCAAACTTCCAAGTACTTTGGTTTAAAACAAAACTTTTGACTTATGGGCTTATGGAGCTTGTAACTGCGAGGAAGATAACATTTTCTCAAAGTATCATAACCACTCATACATGAAACAACTTGAAGGGGATAACAGAACAAAGAGGAATCCTGGCACAGAAATTTAAAAGAATGGTACTTACCATCGTTGCGAACTGCTTTCAACTGAAATATTCCAGTGCCTTGTGGTCCAGAAACAGGAAAAGTGCAAGATACAGACTTCCTTCTGTGAGCTACCGCAAGTGATGCACTATACCAAGGACCTCTCACAACTGGCTCCCCAATGGCACCTAAAACTGTCTGGTTTGTGTTGGCTTTCTCCAAGGCCTTGCTATAAAATTTTTAGCAAGAAGCACGTAACCAAAAATAAGTATGAAACTGATTAACGTACAACTTTCACATATAGTGTTACAAATATCAAAGAGATACAGCTGAAAGTTTTCCTTGCATTTCTGAGAGTAGCTATATGAGCTGATTGGTTTGATATTGTATTTTGTTTCACAAAAATCAGCCACAGAAGAAAGTAAATTTCAATATCCTCCCCCCATCTCCCTCTGCTGTAGTCGGCCCAAAAACATATCCCAATCTCAATCTGATTGAAAAATAGCATTTAACTCATCCAAGCCTGGTACCAACTTCAAAACCTTTAAACTTCATTTACAAATACATTTATAAGACCCTAGAACATTCAACATTACATCCATGAACTATTAAACATGTGTAGTAGGAGAACAATGGTCGTACACTGGAGCTGTCCAAGAGCAAGCAAAAACCACCAATGGGCTAGCTAAAACCTGGCTCGCCAGATCCATTTAAGCAACTAAAAGGCCCAACCCAATCTGGCAAAGCTCCAGGCCTGCTATCAGAGAGGCACAGAAAGCAAGGGCCCAGATTCAAACAGTACTCCCTTTCCAGCTAAAAGATCAGACAGAGGTAGGCCCAAGCCCATATCCACTCTGAGAGGTGCATGCGACTTCTTTTCAGTTAAACCCTAATTACTTCTCCAGTACCGCCTGAAAACATCACCTAACCAAAACCAAGCACAACCAATCCCTTGCCAGAGAGTCCGACAGACTTGCTGTGTGCTTCCTTACCGTTTTGACAACCACTGCTGACCCCCAAAACAGCACCAGCAAATGCGAAAATCAACACAAAGATCCAACTCCATGCTTGAACCTCCATCTAGAGCCATGAACACGCACCATGGTCGACTGCGATTCACACCCAATGCCATTGAACTTCAAAACCCGTTACCACCTACTTCGCTAATTCTAAACGGGAAGCAAAACACCAAGGAAGGGGGCCCAAGAAGGTAGAGCCTCTCTCGTGACTCCCCCTTCCCCTGGTAAGTCAGCGAGCCAGGATTTTGTCTAAGGGGTCCGGAATTGCAAAAGATCTAAGATTTTTGTTCAAGGTAAATGAAAGAAAGCCAACATCAAGTAAATTTTACCCACACTAAAATACGAACATTTGATGCCAGCAGTAATCAAAATGAGAGAAGAAAGAAAAAAGTAGCATGCAATTGCTTGAATACTTAGACATAAATTGTGTAAAGAAATAAGACAGCACTTATGGCATCAGAGATCCATCTCCATAACTTCACTTGAATGAAAGGTTTAACTAAGACACCATTGTCATTTCAAAAGCTTGTAGGAACAGACGAAAAGACTCCCACCAAGTATGGACCAGTGGAAGAAGAGAGGTACCGAGTTGTCATCAACCAATTCCACCATCTACAAAAGCTTGCTCGTTTAACTCCTTAGTTCTTATCTTTTGCCTTTTTGAATGAGAATGAAAGATTAGAGAACACAAATACTTTTTGGTTCTCAAGAAATCCAAGCACAACCAACCACGAATGTTTCCCAATAATTTGCAAAGTCAAAGTTTGTTTCGCAATAAAACGAATCTGGAATTTTGATGTTTATTGGACGACCAATGAGAAACTTGAAGAAATAATGAATCTAATGCTTAAAAAGCAAGCATGGTAGAGGCTCTCTCGTTAAAACTACGAAGAGAAGTTTGGCTCAGCAAACTTTAAGTCTGACAACTTCAGAGAGTAAGCATATTGAATCCTACGCAGGTATGTGTGGCTATCGGAATCAAAAACTTCAGAAACATTTGATTTTCCTCGAGCTATGCAGTATGCTGAGCTCACACTCCTTTTCATAGAGCGTAACTATCAAGCTTACAGAAGAGGAATTACAGGATCTATGCATGATCGTGTCTGTACAGCTATCACCAACCAAGAAACAAAAGATCTCTGAACTCCATGCAAGTTGCTTAATACTTGCTCTGAGGCCTTTACACTTAAGGACATAAGTTCGAGCTTCAAAGCATAATTTACAACTGTACTACTTAATAAGAGAACAAACGGACTAAAGAAAATTGCAATTAACTCTTCCGCGTGCAAATTTTAAACCGTGAAGTGTATTTTTGAAAAGCAAGTCTTAGACTCTGCTTCAGGAGGAAGGGATAATCACAAGAAACAAGAACAAAGAAGAGGAACGAGCACTTCATATATTCCAAATGGAAAATCTTGCAGATGTTCTTCAATCCAAGAAACGTTGTGTGGGACAGAAGATACTGATCCAGAACCCTTATGTTAAGATGAAATATTTATATTCAAGGATGAACGGCACCGCTAAAACCGGATGAAGCTCCACCTCAGATGCATGTTTTCTTATCTTCTACTAAGGCTTACTATAAGCACCTAAGAAGCACGGGTGCGGGTGCGGATACGCGGATACGGCATTTTTGAAAATTTTAAGATACAGGTGCGACGGGAATACGGCAAATATTATCTATATATATATACGAGCTATTAGAAGCCTTGCCACATAGATTGCACTGCCATCTCACATTTCCACCCCCTTTACCATTCTTTTCAAGCCTAGTAACATACTTCCATAATGGTTTTGTCTCATCATCACCAAGACCAGAACTAGGAGTAGCAATACTATTTGAAGTTGACATATTTGGCTTTAATTTAAGCCTTTAAATCTTTAACCAAAAAAAAAAAAAAAAGTCACAAATCACAATGGTTCAGGTCACAGCAAAGTCAAAAAAAAAATCTGATGTGAGACACTAATATACAGGAACACCTAAAACAGTCACATTCCACATTGAAGACAGAAGACAGAGAGTGACATATATTCGAACCAAAGGTGCCAGAGGTGAGAAGGGTCGTCGGGTGGTCGCCGATGCTGGCCGGAATTGTGGGTGGTCGCGAGTCACGACTGTCAAGCAGTGTAGTGGGTTGAAATGGCTGTTCGCAGGAGCTCGCCGGTGTCGCGGGAGCTCGCCGGAGTTGGGGAAGTTGCCGGTGTCGGGGGAAGTCACCGATGTCGAGCTGCGAGGATCTCTCTATGAGCTGCGGGAGCAGTGATGAAAGTCGGGTGCCCTAAGGTGCCAAAATTTGTTAAGTAAAACTGATTTTAGGTTTTCACCCCAAAAAAATTTAAGTCTTCTGTTTAAAGCCCCGAAATATGTTCTGGAAATCATATTTCAACCCCAACCACACCCGAAACGTATCCAAACCGCACCTGAGCCGCACCCTAATTTCGGCAAATTAAAAAAAATAGACATTACGGGTGCACACCTGACACGCACCGCAGCCGCACCCGTGTCCGACGTGCACCCGACGCCAACACTCCCCCCTTTTGAAGCACCCGTGCTTCATAGATAAGCACTAATCAGTAATCAGCTTACCCATGCAGTTGCAGACTCCATCATGTGGCCATGCAGACGACATAGCCAACGGCAAACCTTATAAATATTCTACGTGATAAAAATCATACAGGACATGAAAAAGCTGTTCATCAAGTAGCTCAATTGAGTTCACTAAGTACCAAATACGTTGCATAGCAATCGGAAAAAAAGGTAACAACTAAAATATATGCGAAAAAACTAGTTATTCAACTAAACTTTGTGCATATACTAAGGTAACGGTCCAAATGAAGAAACAGATATCTAAATGGAATCATGCTAGCTATAAATGCATGATCCAGGGTAATATCATCTGCCGAAATGAAAATTCTCCTCATTCTTCATTTGATGGAAAAACCCATAGCAATGGGGAAAAATCTGAAAGAGAGGGTTGAATACGAAATGTCCAAGTTTACAAGTTTTTTTGACAGCTGTAACCAGGTAGCATTTGCCACACATGCGTGAAACACGTGGTTGATAATTAATGGCCAACTTGAAAATGTGGGAGTCAACACAAATTGTCCGTTTTTCTCACTTTTCATATCACATCCTTTTTAGTTGAGAGACTTGTAGTTCTAAGATAAGTGGACTCTTATTTATGTTAAAAAAAGAAAACATGGCAGGAAGTGCATTATGGTACCTCTACGAGGTTATGATGGCCACTGAAAACAAAGGTTACGGAAGTAAAAATGGCCTTCTATCGCTAAATGTTTAGCTTCACCAATTCCTCTGTCAATTCACCGATAATCAAATTCAGTTATAAGATGTATTCCAATCAAACGTTTACCACCATAACAAGATTAAAACTCGACCGATAAATATCGATATCAATCGCATACAGAGAAAACTGGCACTTAATTAGTAGATTAAACAACGAAATCGCACGACATTGATCAAATGAACCAATACCTTCAAAGGTAAAAGAACAAGTAGAACTATGAAATTACCTGCTACAGCCGTAAAAAATGGCGAGGTCATCAAGAGCGCTCAAGGCGATGCCGCCGGTGAGGCAGATCAAGGCGGCTGACGCCACCCTGCGGCCCCACGTTTTGGCATTTCCTTCCTCCACCGCCTCGGCCGAACTGCTTGCATAATTCAAGTGTGATTAAAGACTACCCCTAATCATCTCTACTGGGTGCAAATGTTAAGTTGATTGAGATTATTCATCAAACCAAGAGTGGGTTACCTTGAGACCTGTGACGGTGGACTTCTCTTAAGGAAGGAAGTTAGCCTTCTCCCTATCATGCCTCCGGCGAATCTGTAAAACCCTAGACTGGTGCTCTTTAGTGGGGAATTGATGGAGCACAAATTCCTTTGGGGGGCAGTCAATACTGACCTGCTCTGGCAGCAGCATTTTTACAAGGGCAATAAAAAACCACATATTTATTTTTGGTAATAACAGAATATCAACTAAAAGAATTTTTCACAGAAATGACGAAAGCCCTGCTCTTTTCCAGCTCGGCTAGAAGTTTAATAGGCGCTTCTAACACGGTAAAATGTTGCAAAGCATACTGCTCAAGCGTTACATTCACCATTATCTGTCTATCAAGTTTTTTTAACTTTTAAGCAATATACAGTTATAATCTGATATTATTTTCTCTAAAAAAGATCTGTCAAAGCCAAAATTGTCTATTGCCGAAGCAAATACCGAAGCCAAGGTCCTATTGCCGTAGCACATGTTGCTCTTCTCAAAGCATGGTGCAGGTGCTGTAGTTAGTGTTAAAATCACGGTTTTGTGCTGCCAATATCTGCTTTAAACTATCTTAAATTGTCTCGTTCACTTTTTATGTATATTTGTTTTTCCATTAAAATTTGCTCATTTGCGTGAATAGGGTTATTCAGACATAAATAAAGATAGAGACATCCATTCTTTCCTCAGTATTTGGGGTTAGTTGATGAAAAAGGTTATCAACTCCTTGCTTAAACGGATGAAAAAGGTTATCAACTTCTTACTTTCAGCTACTCAACTGTAGGCATTAGACAAAATTGTGCAGAGTTTTCACTGGGCAAGTAGTAGTTCATCAAAGGATGCTCTCACAGCATTGCGGAGCAGATTAACAACTCCAGTTGTCGCTAAAAGCACAGCAGTAGTCCAGACCCCTTTAGGGGCAGCATTTTATTGCTAAAAGTCACTGTAACACTCATAGTCGCTAAAAGAATCTAGTCGTATTAGCTGTATGGAAACAGCAGATCCATATCCCTGCAAGCTCAAAAAAGCTTGGGAACAAAGTCAAATGTAGCGTAGTTAAATGTCGAGAGCTACATCTGTGGTAAACTTTAAGCAACGTGGAACCCTAGCTCACCATGATTGAGGTCAGTTTAAGTAAGATTCCTTGTCAGTGGTGATGTGACAAATTTGGTGGATTCAAGTAAGGAAAATGACGATGCAAGTAATAACCCAAAGTATAGTCACATAAGACTATTACTATAAGATGCTATGACTTTGGAGTTGCTAACAAAGTTTGTCCAAGAAAGAACGTTGTGATATAGAAGAAGGATTTGCAAACACTCCGCATTGCAAAACCAAAGTTGTTGAAGCTCCTGAGAGGGTAATGAAGTTGCCAGCAAAACATTTTTGTGCGCGTCGCCAGAAGACCTATCCATCTCGAGGGCAACTCAACACGACAGAGGGGGAATTGGAGAGGAAGCAAAACGTGCTCGAAGAATGACTTCTGCAAAAATCATAAAAAGTTTGGCAAGGGTGCAAAACACTTGACAACGTCGTGTATGGAATTGCACGGATAAGGCTGAGAAATCACACGATAGAAGGCACATCAGAGGGACTATGAAGACAAAATTCGCAGCAACTTGCGATGGAATACAGATTTCATTGATCCTCTTCCCCAATGCCTTTGTGGTTATGTTACATAATTAAAGTATTCTTGCCTCTAACGGCAAAAACCTGGTAATCAACCACTATCAATGCTAACTCTCTTTCACAATAGTGACTGATTATATATACACCATCCTCAAGTGATCAGTCCCATGCTTCAACCTGGAGAAAGGTTTAGCAACAAATTCGCTGGTCGCTCCTTTCATGTCATTTATATAATTGGAAAAGAAGCCTCATGCTTTGCAACAAGACAACGTCAATTAATACTATCTTCTCCTCGTGCTATAAACAATGACCACGGAAAGAACTTCATCCTTAGAAAGAAGGTGACGTATACGATGCCAGTCACATCTTCCATCTTGCACTTGTTCATCATGCTTAACATGACCAAGACGTGAAAATGCCTCAATCTACATATAGTAACCTCTTCTTCTCACTTGCCATTTGACTCTGGCGTTAAGGCAGCCATAGATAACAATATGGTCTTCCACTTTCCACAACAAAAACATCTTGGTCCCTTCGTTTCATCTAATGCCATCTAAGAACAACATAACGAGAGATGGGCAGCTATTCAGGAGGGTTACGTGAAGCCTGAGACGAGCCTAACATCTTTCATCCCCCACCCAATTGTTCTTCTCCTTTGGCCCAGTAGGGCCTTCCTCACCATACAGCTCCAGTGGAAACTTATTGAACACACTCTCCACCGAGTATCGGAGAGTCAGAGGCAAAACATTGATGACTTTATCCAGCTCAATTCTTGAATCATATACTATGGTCGGACCCCACTCTCTCATATACTGCAACCAGCATGGCTCAGTAACTTCATCTCCAAGATATTCTGCTGCAACAATCTCGTACTGATTACTGGAATCCACGTAATACTTACTGTGAGCAGCATCATTCCGCACTCCAATTCCAAGCTTTGAGGACCCCTGGATATAATCCCCAGGATGAGCGAAGCTAGCATGACCACTTTTCGACGAATAGACAATTGGTCTGTTTCCCTCTATGAACTCCAAATCAGTAATATCCACCCATTCGCCGCCACTGTGCTGTGAAAAGTAAACACTCAAAAGCTCTCCTGTGAAGTTGCTCACTCGAAGAGTAAAGTGCTCCCAGTCACCCACATGCTGCCCAATCTTGCTAAGAGCAATATTCATGACTCCGACTTTCAGAGTGACTGGTCCATTGAAGGGACAAAAGACCCACATCACAATATCAGTGAATGTCCCACCTAAAGCTGGCTTTACATGAATGTAAAGTTTTGCACTTTCCAAGTTTCCACGTATGACCATCTCTTTGCGATTGTCTCCTGGCAAATCTATCCAATACTCCCCATCATTTGTCCCGCCACCAGGTAAATTTGAACCTCCAGCATCAATGCTTTCACCAACTGAATCATCACGTTTATACACCAATGCTCCGTTTTTGAAGAACCAAGCAACAGAAGATGGCAAATATACCTCATCTGGATGAAAAAATACAGTGGGACCATAATGTCTAATGAGTGCATGTATCTGCTCGAGATTCGGCATCGCATTTAGCTTGGGATTCAAGTTCTTCAAGCATGCAATATTTAGCTCTTCCCCATAGCTCCAATAACTACTGCAAAAGAACGTACCCACTGAGACACCTTTGCCATCCATGCCCCGATGGTGGGGTCTTGTCTTCCAGACTCCAAATGGTAGTTCTGAATATCTGGAACTGGTATTGAGTGTTAGATGGTAAGCATCACACTGATCAGTCAGGTCAGCTCGAACACATCTAACTTCCTCCAAATCAGGCTTGCCTGGCTTGCTGGTGACAACAAAGCCCAAAGCTTTATAACCCTCAGGGGGTTGAGGTAACCAGAAGTAACCACATCCATCAAGATTTGCCTCGCTCCCATCATCTGTACTCCAAACTAATGTATAGTCTAGGGGCATGAGAAGAGCTGGTGAGCAATTTGGATTGCTTTTGTAAGAATCTTCTGATCCCGGTGTAGCAACTTGCCGAGCCACAAGTACATAACCTTGTAGAGGTTTCTCATTAGCTTGGCAATAATTACCAAAGCTGAAAAAACCATCGGGTACTCCAACAGGCTTGTAAAAGCTAACACCTTTTTTCCTGTCCTGCGACAGATTGCAACCCCATTCAAACTCAAAATTGGTGATTTCCACAACTTCTATCTCTCCTAAATTTATTTTTCCGGTAGCAAAATCTTGACCTGAGCATTCAAGCAACAATTAGTCAAAAAGAACCAAATCTTATGAAGGCAGCTAAGGAAGTCGAAGATAGATAAGCCAAGTTAAGAACTTTGCCATTGACCATTTGGAACTTTTTACGTCCAAGATCTTACTGCAAAATAACACAGACGGTCTGAAAAGTCCTCCAAATATCATCATTCTCAGTTACCCACTCTCCATGAGAATAAACAGTATGTAACAATAGACAGTTCGAAGGAAAGAAAGAACAGTGCTCAAAGAGATCATGTATCTTAAGAATGCAAATCCGCGAGCGCATGGAACCGAAATCTTAATCTAGTACAGGTTTTTGCAATTAACATAATAAGGGGCGTCAAGGGGAATGTGAGAGCCGCTTTTACTGGACCTGATTAACACCAGATGGCAATCAGGAAGACATGCCAAGAAAAACTACTCACGGTACACAGGATGGAATTAATTGAAAAAAACTTAGTCAGACTCATTTCTTTCTGAAAAAACATATTTAAATCACATAAAAATTGTACAATAAACTATTTATACAACTTGACAAGCTTCCAATAAACCTTGACAAGCTTCATTGCTCCACAAATGACGTTGGCAAAAGCCTGACGACAGGCAGCAGCAGCAAAAAGGACCCCAGTGGGAGGAAGAGTGTTCTTTAAGCAAAGCACAAACTCCCAAAGGGAGCACAACATCGGTCAAAGGGAGACTGAATTCTTACCTTTTAAATGCACTGACGAAGGCTACAACTGAAAATCGAAGGGAGCTAAAAGAGAAACAGCTTGAGGTCAAATCGGAAGAGCGAGATGGCTAAGGTTTCCTCCTAGAGCTTCTCTTCTGGACTATATTCTTTTCGTTAGATATGACTGACGTATATACAAACTGGAACTTATTAAGATCCTCATCAAGCAGTTCATCTCAATGCAGCAATTCACAGTATTTTCACGAAGGCCACTGGTAGGTACAAAATATGCCAACTCACCTTAATGTCTAGGTCTTGAACTTTGAAACCATTCAAAGGTACTTTCTGATTGCTAAGACAGCAAAAATAGAAGCTTAAAACACCCAACCAAATGAACCATAAAAGCATCAAAGCCCGAAAAGTAAAAGAAAAAAAAAACTCACAGAGAATCAAATTCACACACAGAACCTTCAGCTAATCAATTACTTCGGTCAGAGAAAGGGTAAAAATTGACAAACCCAACTGATCAAAAGAGCAAACCAAAGCAGAAAGATCAAAGCCCAGATGGTAGGATTATTAAGCACTTACATTAAGAAACAAACATCAAAAGTTTTTGGGATGCAATTTCCATGTACCTTGAGGCCATTGGGGAATCGGGGCGGGCAGAGAAAAAGATTCGGGCTCGGGCCGGGAGAAATCGGGTAGCCTCCTCCAGTGAAAACACCCACAACCAAACATCTTCCCCTCTGAAGCTCTCTTTGATAATTTAATTCTCTAAAAATACGTAAAGTCGAGTGTGCATAATGTTATGATCTGGGCATATGTTAACCAAAATTTAGGACCCATATCAGCATATTCCCTGAAAATATCTACGAATCCAGCAGTCACTAATTGAGGCCTCTGACTGCGTATTGATGAAGGTTTTTTATAATGTCGAAAACTACCTTTCTCCGGCAACTTTTTCTCTCCGTTAGTCCGTTTGTCCCCACAATTGTTAGAGAGAGAGCGCTACCTGTGGCGACGAGATTCATGAAACCTGGCCCTTTCTCTGTCTAACAGTTTTTTGTCGCAAAACCAAAAGCCATTGCCTACATATTCTAGCGACAACTATGAATGACAAAGCATTTACTTAAACAATTTCTTAACCTAGTTTAGTATGTTAATTATATTCAAAATAATTGACTGTCAACACTATAAAGCAACTCAGGCTCTTCTTAAATTTTAAACTCGTGACAAAAGATTGTGAAATGAGTTAACAAACTTAAAGACTAGAGAACTGCAATCAACTAATAGCTCATTATTGTTTGAGATTGACATTGACTCCAAATGAAACCAAATAAGATTGATTAGTTTTCAAGTTCGATATATTTCGAAAATCAAATTTAACCTGTTAAAAACTTGCTTAGTAGATGTTGGTGTGAATTTTATTGGTTTCTACGCCATACAAGTACCATCGCGATATTGAAATGTGTAAGAATCATAAAAAGAACTTATAGGTCATGCATCATGTGGTACCATCCAACAAAAGTTACTTAAGTATCATTAATGAAAGTTTAAAAAGAGTACGTAACGTGTGATATGCATGAATACGATAATGAGTTGTAGTTGTGAAAGTGCCATGCTGTTAAGGCAGTTGACAGGATGAGAAAGTCTCTTAAAAATCAAATAGAGGCCGACCACAACATCTTGTTCAAAGAAAACCAGAAACAAAGTTCTGGTCAATCGTACAGGGCAGACACACCGTCTCAGCCTCTTTCCAGTAGCGCTTCCCCTCCCTATTAATGCATTCACAACCCGGGCAACAGATCACCGTGGACAGAGCCGCTTCCCCATCCACAAAAGTAGTAGTCACCTATCATCATCTTATAATTAGTCCTAAACAACATTGCCTCTCCTGCACTACATTCAAACCCAAGTTAGCGAAAAAAATCTTTAGTGCAGCGGTGATATGTACGAGGTGGTGTAACGGGCGAGTGAAATATAACGAAAGGGAAAAACTTTCAAACATTAGAATGTAAGGTTCTGGTGTTCTCTCGTCGGTTACACCACATCATTATCATCATTGTTACATTCACATTAAACGTACAATGAATCACATAACATGTCTCAGTCCTTGCAAAGCATTAAACAATCTAGTCCTGCTCTCCGAGAACCGCAGATTCCTTCGAATGGCTGCCAGCTGCAGGTATTTCCACGGAAAGAACAGAGCCAGTGACCACACAACAAAGGCGTTGGAAATCAGTTCGGCTATTTGTTAAACAATTAATGGCAACAGTGCATGTTAGAATATCGTACATCACATGCAAACAATACAGAAGTGTTAACGTTAATGAAATACGACATGTGATACGTTAAACAACCAAAATGTTAGGGTTAATGCAGTACATATGATAAAAACTTCTCTCAGAAATGTTCAACCAAAACATTGAGAACTGTTATGGTGATAAGTGATATAGAGTAGGGTTGTAACTTGGAATGAGTTTTTATGGGTTTAACCAACCCAACTTAACAAAATGTGAGCTTTTATCTATACTAACTCACTTAATTACAAAAATGTTAGGACGGGTTGGAGAAAATGTTTGTCGGTTATGACGTGGTGTTAAACTATCACTAATTTTGCGATAACTAGACGATGATATCATTTAGTGAGTTTACTAGACAACATGTTTGCAATGGTAAATCATAGTTAATATTGAAATTTAAAAGGTTCGAATTCAATTTTTGGGTAAAAGTTTTGAACACTCTGCCAATCAGTGAGTCAACTATCCTAAATTGATAAACTATGACGAGAAATGAAAAGACTAAAAAGAAAATACATAATGATTGCACTTTCTATACCACGCCTCTAACCTCATCTTCTCTATACCTGCTACCTTGAGGAATGCTGATCCATAGCCGGGACCTCCCGCATCGGAACTAGCTCCACCACCGGTGAAGTACGGCCTCTACAGTCCACGGCCTTAGCAGTTCCTTCTTTCCCTCCAGTAATCGTTTCTATCCCTACAGACCCACCTCTCTTTCATCATCCATCTACCCAAGACATTGCACCCTCAGAGAATTCTATCTTTTATCAATTGGAACGAAACTGGGTGAGTAGTAAGGAAAGCAGTGATTTGGTATGTTAAAATGTTGATTTGGTTGTATATTTATGTTCAAATCTTGAACGATTTGTTAAAATGCTATGACTCCATCAAGAACGTACTACGAAATGGTAAGTACTTGATTAATTGGTATTTTCTTATGACAGGATTTGTTCAATTCTTTGATGAATTCAAGGAGGAATGTAACATGGTTATTGAAGTGAATTTCAAGGAGGAACATTACATGGAGGTTGAAGTGAACTTCAAGGTGGATCGCGAGATGGCTATTGAAGTCAATTTTGAGGAGGAATATGACATGCCATTGAAACGAGCAGTTGTCGTTTTAGAGAAACTAATGAAATTGCTTAATGTTATGAAAATTAATTGAATGGAAATTTGATGGTACTATGAATGTAGAGATTTTAAGTACTTCCGGTTGGTTGTATTTTGGTTTGTAAATTGATGCTTCGAATGTTCATTGAGAGAAATAATTCTCATTTGTAAGATTGAACTCGAATGTTCACCAAATGGTTTGAGTGGGCAAGCAAATCATCTACAATGTACGAAAGTACAGCAATGTCATGAATTTGACTGAGTCAGGAACAAAAAAAAAGAATTATGTAAAGAAATCGTTACTCCAGATGACCTAAGGCCTCCCATGTATGGGGGCTAACGTTGCCCTATGCCGGGAGGTCAAGGAAGTTGGTGACCTGATGACAGGGGAACCGGCAACCGAAGCACCGTAATTATAACGGTCCTAAGATAACAAAGTTCCTTGTCGGGTAAGTTCCAACCCAAAGTCTCTTGATTAGTTAAATGGTATCACTCTCATCCTTGTTAGCTTCTTCTCTCTTAACTAGTTGGGAATAGTTACATTACACTCTTGAACTAAGCATGGACAACCTGCCTTAACTTTAAAGCTTCGGATGATGTAAACAAAGACAAAAAGCTTCGGATGATGTAAACAAAGACAATACCGTCTAAATACTGGCTACAAACATGAACCAAAAGAAAAACTCAATATGAAATACACTTCTTTCGGACATTTTATCAAACACGTTGCATTCGGTTGGAATATGAAGAGAGCAAAGGAACGTTGAGACATCCAAGTAAACCACAAAAAGTGAAAAAATGGCAAAACAAAAGCAATGAAACAATTTTCAGTTTAAGAGGAGTTATTCTCATCTTCCATTAGAATTTTTTCTAAGTAGGCGAAGTCCGCTATTATCTACAAAATTGTGGTTTTTGTCGGAGATGGTTTGTCATCCGCAATGTTGTTGCGCCGTACATGTGAGGTGGGCTCCAAAGGAGATATGTCGTCGGATTTCGCACCAACTTTTAATTGGTCGCTTGAGATGGTTTCCTCGGGCGGATCCGGATCGCCTGTTGTTGGTAGGGTTACAGCAGGCATGATGTAGCCCCAGTCACAGCCGTCTAATCAAGTCAAGTGGGAAGAGACGGCCCAGATTAAGCCACGTCATCTAGCCATTTACTCTTCCCCCTTAACTCTCTGCCGACCCAACCTTCTCAGCCAAACCCAGCGTCTCTCTCTCCGGCGGCGACGACGACGACACCTCCAAATCCGGCGACGGCGATCCATGGGTACTTAAATCAAACACTTGATGACAACTTCCTCTCTCCTCCAAACCGTAGCCTAACGGCACCTTCCGGCAGCAGTACCTCCATCTTATGGCGGCGACACCTCAACCTTACTGCTGCAACACCTCTGCGGTTAGTCATGGGTCCAAGATTGTGCTCATGGCTTCTCAAGGTCTACACCAAGAACTCAGATCCATATTAATTTATAGGATTCAATGAAGGAATCAACCATGAAAACAAACCAAAAAAGTAACTAAATAACTCAAATCCCTAACATAGACAACAAGCTCTTTTAGTTGAAGATAATTTCAAGTGAAATTACAAAGTGTCCTCTCTATAACATTGAGGACTTCCCTAAAATTTTAATTTACAACCTTCACATTCATCACCTATGAAACCATCAGATTGTTGGTTGATGGTGAAACCAACAAGTTTCAAAGAGGTTGAAAAATAATACATGTAAAACATACAAATTAGTTACAACCATCTTATACCCACAGCAAGAATCCAACTTTGCTCCAAAAAAATCTCGTGAATCACCCAAGTTTGACTTTGATCTAGACACGTCCATCCCACAACTGAGTTGAAACTGACTTTGGCTCACCTCCCACGAGTTGAGCAGCTCCTCCCAATCAATCTCATACCCTCTTGTTCATCATCGTCGTTGCCGGAATGTGGAGGGGGGGTGGAGGTGTCGTCGTTGTCGTTAGATGGACTCGAAGAGGGAGAGAGACGCTTGGTTTCTCCTTACGTCGTTGCCATAAGGTGAATGCATCGTCGCCGTGTCTTAGCCGGAAAGTGGAGCCGCAGAGGAGTCGTCGCCAGAAGGGGGACGTGCCGTCGCAGGGAAGTGGAAGGCGTGGAGGAGTCGATGGAATTGAGAGAGAGAGAGAGAGAGAGAGTCTGGCTTGGAGAGAGAAAGCAGTGTTTAAGGGGGATTAAATATTGGCTGACATGGCTTCATCTGGACCGTTCTCTCCCACCTAACTTGATCGGATGGCTGTGACTGGGGCTACAGCATGCCTGCTGTAACCCTAGCCACAGCAGACGATCCGAATCCCCCTCGGGCTGGCTTCTCGCAGGATATGGTTGGTACTACAATCAAAGAAAATGTAAAATGTGGCCACAGAGAGAATGACAAAAACAGAAAGAGTTAGGGTAGAACAACCACCAGCCTTCCTTGTGTTCTGGTGGCTTTGGAGTTGATAACCATGGCGTTCAAGGACTGGTAGAGAGAGAGTGAGAGGGAGAATAAACGATAAAAGATGAGAGAGAAAATATACACTTTATGTTACCATAAAACACATTGGGCGGGCTTTTCAATTTTTTTACAAAATTTTAATTTCAAAACTAACCATGATTTACCATCATAATGTTGTTGTCTAGTAATCTAGTACATCATCGT
Organism: Escallonia herrerae; assembly: GCA_033070095.1. Lineage (NCBI taxonomy): Eukaryota > Viridiplantae > Streptophyta > Magnoliopsida > Escalloniales > Escalloniaceae > Escallonia > Escallonia herrerae. The sequence goes on along the minus strand of JAVXUP010003139.1, from coordinate 23,259 downwards.
CTACTAGATGACATTATCGTCTACTTGTCGTAAAATTAGTGATAGTTTAACACCACGTCAAACCACTAAATGTTTTCTCGACGGGTTGAGTTTAATTATAATGGGTTACCGGCTTCTAAAACTCAATTGGATAAAAACTCATATTTTGTTAGTAACTTCTATAAATAGCCGGCAAAATTGTCGCAAGCGGCTGCCGCAACCACCTTTAGCAGCCACCACCACCACCATTTGCAACCACTACCACTCTGTGTTTGTTATGCCTCGCCGTTGTTTTCAGGATTCTTTCATCGAGAGTCCTTTCGATATGAATATATAATATGTAATAAAATGCAACTCATTGAATCCCAAACACATCACTCAACTCAATCCAACCCAACCCAATAATCCAATTAATTTTATTTTTTCTTGAGTAAAGCATGAACTTTCTTGAATTGAGTACAAACTCAACCCAACCCACTCAAGTTACAGGCCTAAGGCATCCCAAACATACGCTCCTTTTCCTTCGCGATTTAACAAGCCAATCTCCCACACCACAGTTACAAACTTCAACCAGTAGCTTCCCCTCCCCAGTTGCATGCATTCAAAGCCCTATCATCAAAATACTCCCCCACCTCCCTATCAATCCCAAACAGCAACTGATGCCTCACATTCGACTCCGACCCCATAAAAGCCCCATGATCAACCACAGAACCAATCAAAATCCTCCCACCAGAGTGTAAAGCCCTTGTCAGGCCTACTTGCCCCGCCTTCACAGCTGACCCAAGCACGAACGACACACCATACATGCAAAAACAAGACACCACCCTTTTGTTGGGAATAGGACATCTCCCAAGTGCTTTACAGCGGAGACGAGCAGCTTGCTTATTGAGTCCAAATAATATGCTGGCCTGTTACTCTTTTGAAAGCTGTGGTGTTGCCTCATCCTTCCTTAATAACTACGCAAGTTTGTGGCTGCAGGGAACTATTGCGATGTCGCTAACATGCACAGGTTTTCTCGAGAGCCAAATGTTTTGTCACTCGTTGTTAATACAGAAACTGGTAATGCACCCAAGCATGCATCCGATAAAGCCAACAAAACTTGCTTTGTGATATAACTCAAATATAACTCTCAATAATTGGTGAATACCCGGCAATCTCAGTCAAACTGAGATATTGATGATTATCTTATCAGGATTCTAAAAGAGTCCTAAAGAAATCGTGACGTGATCCTCAAGGATTCTAACGTGATCTCAACACATCTAGTCCACAGTGCAGTCCTACTAGGAGACTTCTCTTACAGCTATATAAAGAGGTTAACCCCTCCAGGTATGGGAACAATCACACACAGTCTTTAATGCTTTCTCAGAGTTACTATTCTGTAGTTGTACTCCGACTAAAGCATTCTGCTGGGAACCCCACCCGGCGGTCATTCGTATTCTGTCTTACATGTCATCGGTCCAGGCTCAGGTTCCGCAATGTATGTGGAGCACATTTTTAGCAGCAAAATATTGGCGCCATCTGTGGAAGCTGACGACCTCAAGAAAAATCAAACAATCGTTTTGCAAACGGCCAGTGGCAACGCATCGGCACCACCAACACTAATGCTGCCTTAGCGGGTCCCGAGTCAATTGCCGTCACAGTGATAGAAAAATATAGGGTTCAAAATTTTCAAATATCAGTTTCTACCGTCAAGCCGTGCCGCCACCACCGTCGCACCGGCGTAATTGCCACGATCTCCCCAGACGCTGCCGTTCACCACGAACAGCAGCAGCGACACCTCCTAGTGACCGCCACGTCAACCAAGGTCTCCACCGCGGCAAAGGGTCAAAACCCTGAACAACTCAACGCTGCCAGTCGCACAGCCATCACCGCTGTGACGCTGCCGTCACAACTGCAATGACGGAACAAGAAAAAAAGTAAGGCGCCACCGCCGTCAACAGCATCCACGTGGGCAGCCCCACGTCTGCGCAACTATCACACTACCAGAGTCATCACCAACGGGGTCGCGGGCACCATAAACTGCCGACTGCCGCCACTAAGCTACAGGAGCAGTTACACGTCGAAAACGAAAACCACAAAAAAAGGAGAAACAGAGCTACTAAGATGTAGAACCACGGCAGCGCCGTAGGCCGTGGGTCAGTACCCTAGCGCTGCCACATGGCATCTCCTCCAGTAAGGTGACGGCGGCACTTATAGCCAAGCCACCGCCATCAGCCTCCCCTAGACAAGAGTCCCGTCGCTACCAGCCGTCATCAATGGTCACCGCGACATCACCCCCAACAGCCGTCTGCATCGACGTCGCACCATCCACCGCAATCAAGCAGTGATGACGCCACGCATAGCCAATAACGGCGCCACCTCGGTCACCCATGCTCCAAATCTGCGACCAACAAAGATGGCTCACCCTTGCCATCTTCGTACCACGATGACCAGTGGTAGCCGCAATCAGAGCCAACGACGTCGTCGCACCGCTACAGGCTTTCAGATCTGCGTCAACGTAGGCCGCGTTCAGCCCTCAATCTGAGCCACCGCGGCCACGGTTAAGGCACCGCCGTCGTCTCCACCGTCGCCGAGTCCTTCCTCTACCACGATGACGCCACTTCACCTATACTGCGCCGACCGAGACTCCAGCATCACGCCGCTAGAGCTCTGCCAAGAACGGTGGCGCTCTCGAACTGCCTCACCATTGCACCACCACCTTACCGTTTTGCCGTTGCCTTTCTACAATGGTCAGATCTGCCTCCATAGTCGCCAGTCGATCAAAGACAAGGAGGGGCAAATGAAAAATCAGGTGATTTCTTTCCAAAATTATTAAGATTTTTCACCTCATAAAAGGCATATTTAGATTTTAGACCCACAGGGTCTTCTTTATTCGATATATGCCACACTATTTAAAAGCATTAAGGTTTTAACCTGTCAAAAATGCATAATTATACTTTAGGCCCACGTGGTCTTATTTATTGAACATATGCCACAGCTTTTAAGTGCATTAGATTTTTTGCCTAGGAAAGTTGCATATTGATATTTAAGACCCTAAAAGTCTCATTTATATGATAGGCCACGTATTTAACTCAGGTAAATGGTCTATTTAAATTCAATACCTAATCGAGCCTCATTTATTTAACATATGCTACACATTTTTTAAAGTGTGAGTGCCCATTTTATATTGCATGGCACGTCACTAAAAATAAAGCGACTATAGTTTTAGGCGCTAGCAAGCCTTTCGAAGGCTGCTTTTCGTATGCGCTTCTATATTACCTAGACCTATTTAATTTGTGGTCTAGCATTGTCCAGTCGCATCAATTGATGCGAGTCTATTACATGCCATGTCTTACCGATTGCCATGAATTTTTAAGCTCACCTGTGACACGCAATGCAGTGCAGTCAGCTAATCAACAAAGCCTTAATAGGGCCATGGTGTCTGAACACTGCTCTTATTTCTGTGTTAAAAACATAGTTGCATTTTCATATGCTTTATTGCTTCAAATGCTACTTTTATAGTCATATACTTTTTCTTGTTACAAGGCCTTAAATTGCGCCCACAAGCATTAACAGTGACGTATAAATCGCTTCGTAAAGTAAGGAACAAATTCATAGCACTCTCCGACTTGAAGTCACGTCTAGGGTTTCTGCAGCAGCATCCTGCCAATAGTGTCGCTGATATGTCTGATACAACTGCAAGCTCAAGCACATGCGGTCAGCAAATCAGATGTAATTGCCTCTCAGTATATTGGTAAACTATGGCAACTTCCTTAATGATCACCCAGTGACATCCTGCTCATACGGACTTTGCGTCCTCTATATTGATCGTTAGTGACATCTCGCTCAGTTAGACTTCGTGTCCTCTAGCTTTATGTGCTCATCCAGCCGAGCAGGCAAATTATGATTTTTTATATTTTTATTGCTCCTACAGGTCTTCTTGCCACCGTGCCCTACGTATAGGCTGAAAAACCATCTTTATGTTTGTGCCTTCTCAGGCATATGGGCTTTATATATTATGGCATCAGCAATATTACGGGTTTAATGCTCTATGTTATCTCAGACCGCGGGGCTTCATAAAAGCAGTCGTATTGCAGGCCCAATGCCCCGCTCCTTCTTAAGAGGTGTCACGACGATAAACTACGTATTTTCTTTGATTGCAGCCCTCAAGGGCCCCTTACAAGGGACTTATGCTCCCAAGAGTATTTTTATGAGCTTTGTGCTCCATCCGCCCCCAAGGGCGCGTACGACGAGAACTTTAAGTTCCGTCAAACTCCCGAGGGTATTTACACGAGCTCCGCGCTCCATCAGCCCTCAAGGGCACTTATCAAAACTCTACTTTCCACTAGCCCTCTAGGGCGGTCCCTCAAGGCTCAAGGGACGAACACCCTCAAGGGTGAAAGGATAAAGCTCAAGTTCTATATGAACGGTTTAGCTTTAGTTCTAACCCGTGAAACGGCAAAACCTAGTGGGAGTTCGTCGCTCTACCCTGTTTTGTTAATTCAAAACCTCACCAAGCGTGAGGGCGAGGCTTCTTTGCCAGCCCTTAGCTGAGGATAAGGGTTCGCATCAAATTAAAACGCAAGCATGATGTGGTCAGCTCAAGCTAAAGAACACACACTTGCACAAAACAAACACCCTCCACAGGAGAGGTGACCTCTCAAGAGGACATTCAACCACTTAGTACATGTAACAACTTGCATGCACAGCTCTATGTCGTCTGTCTAGAGAGGCTAACGTGGGGCACAGCCTCTAAAGGATGCCGAGATCGAATGATTCAGCTTCCCAAAGATGATTCCAAGTAGCCTACTTAGGCGACATTCTAAAGACTTAGCTCTTGAAAGCTAGAGTTCTAGCGCCCTACATGGGTAATGTTTTATCACTTAAGCTCCCAAGAGCTTAGGTCTGAGCACATGAAGAAGAGAAATATTGTTACCCCTACAAGTAGATGGAGAATCCCTTACAAATCTGACGAGTGTCTCAAGGTACCAGGTATAAACTTCCTCAGCTAAACATTTTGGTTAAGGAAGTGGGGGGCTTATAATATAACTCCGAATAATTGAGGAATATCCGACAATCTCAATCAAACTGGGATATTGATGATTATCTTATCAGGATTCTAAAAGAGTCCTAAAGAAATCGTGACGTGAAGGATCTTAACGTGATCTCAACACATCTAGCTCACGGCGCAGTCCTACTAGGAGTCTTATCTTACAGCTATATAAAGGGGTTTACCCCTCCAGGTATGGGGACAATCACACACACAGTCTTTAATGCTTTCTCAGAGTTACTATTCTGTAGTTTCGCTCTCACTAAAGTATCGAAGAGTTCTCCGTGGGGAACCCCACCCAGCGGTCACTCATTTTCTGTTTTGCAGGTCATCGGTACATGCTCGGGTTCCGTAATGTATGTGGAGCATATTTTTAGCAGCAACACTTTGCTTTCCAAATTCATTCGTCAAAGGTGGCAACTTAAACGAACCCTTTCTTTCCGGGGATTGATATCTAAACTTCACTTTTTTAATTCATTAATTTCACTTTCGTCACTACTCATCTTTTAGTGACACTTAATCTTGCCTTGTAGAAGTGAGAAAAATAAAGTGTAAGTGGAGTGCAAACGTCAATTTTCGGAAAACGAATTGAATTTTTACGCTCCATTTTTGCGTTAGATTGTAAATATCTCTAAATGCCTACCAGAGACAATGTAGAGCAGACCAACTCCATGTTAATGTAAAAAGAACAAAAATATTTCCCACATTTATGTGCTATGACCTTGCACTATTAGCGACGATGGGTTAGATTGTTCAGAAATACACCGCTAAGAGCATATAAAAATGTGGAGTTCTATAGATATATTCGTTCGGTCGCTCCCGTTCATGAGAATAATTTGACAACACGTGTTCCCTTCTAATTTCACACATCATCTATGCAGCATCTCCACCATTTTTGACCCTTTCCTCTTTGAGGCTTTGTACAAAGTGCTCTCAAACCGTTCACTTAAAACTATGATCATCAAATTACGCGAAGAAGTAGTTCAAACAGCGACCATCATATCGGAATTCACCACTTCATTTAATAGTGTTAAAAATCAAGATCAAAATGTGACAAAAGTGACACTACTCGGCAACTATTCTCGTTGCAGATGTCATCGTGCTGGCGTCACGAGAAATGTCTCAAAAAATAAAATTCTAGCTAATATGTCACCAACCACAGAGCGACACGTGAAGCATTTTTGGAAACATGATGAACACACAACAACTACAGAGCAAATTTTACTTATAGGAAGGGGATGGGCCCAACGTGGTGACCAATTCAATTTCACAAAATATGAAGAAGGTGATGCAAACGTTTACGGCTAGAAAAGGGAGTGGTCTGGACCAAGCATAACAACAGCACGCCATTTCCTCAAAAACAAAAGCCTGTTTGTTACCTTCCAAGAAGAAGACATAGACCTAAAGCAAATTCTTCCTTTTGGAGTATTATTGTCACAAGTTAGGCTATGGTATATATGCCTTCTACAAAGGGAATCATGCATTGTTTTGGTTTGTGAACTATTGAAAGAGAGTATGTGACCAATAGAAAATTCGTTTGACACGTTTCTCTTAAAGTATACGTAGTTTTTTGACAGGTTAAGTTATCCAATATTTTTTTTTCTTGAACGACTTCGATTGGAGAAGTTAAAAACCACTCTGAAAATTAAGTAATCATTTTGACCTCCTCTCGCAGGAACAGTAAATAGCGTATATTTGGAGCGGACTACTTTCTTCGGGAGCTAGCACTTCCGCAACTATTGAGTTAAATGACACATTTCACGGGCGTACTTTTAGAAACTCACATGTTAACATGACCCATTTCTGAATAATGATGGACTTTTACCCTTGATTTTGGTTGTCTTGATTTAACGCGACCATTGTGAGCAAGTATTCTACAAGAGTCCATCTGGTATTTTGAAACGCAAGTGATCAATCGCGGCCCTTCACGTGTCAACTTGAAAGGCCAAGGCAGCTTAAAAAAGGGACTTTTCCGGCGCTAGCTTTGGATCAGCCCATCGAAAAATAGGCTAATTAAGGTGGTCAAATGACAGTCTAGTAATGCCACGTGTATGGCTGGCAGAGGCAAGTTGAACATAAAAACAACACGGTGTTTTGGAAGAACAGAAAAAACGTGTTTCTTTGTCATGTTGGCCTCAGATCCTCTGCATCTTCTGAGAAGAAGAAGAAGAAGAAAGAGATGTAAAGCCTCTGATGTGCAGATTCTTACTCAGAGGAGTCAACCCTCAACGTCAAGTTCATTTTTTCCTTGGTCCTTAAAAGGCTGGACGCATATGCATGGTCCTCTGCTTGTTTCGTTTCTTAAGCTTGAAGTTTAAGGGATCTTTTCCTGGCATACCTTCTTACCTTTAAAGATTGTTTGTTGGGGGTTCATACTACGAAATTTGAGTAAAAATTGTTTAGTCGTGGAACATCGTTTCTGACCATTAAGAACGGTTGGACGAGAAAAAGCTGAAGTACATAAAAGAAGGACGAAGAAAGAGAGAGAAAATTTACTTTGGAATCTGCCTAACTGTCAACGATAATCCGGGACTAATACAATATTTCCTACAGATCGTGTAATCAATAGAGTTGTTCATTGAAGAATGCTCCAAAATTAAATCGGCCGTGTATCTATAGTTATATGTATTTGAATTCAATTGATATGGTTTTTGTCTTCTAAATCTCTAATCCTTTTTTTCAGAATTTTTTATTTTTTAAAATATAACTAAATAGGTGTCAAACTATACTTGGTCAGAAAGTAACCTACAACCCCATGACCTCTAACCGTCACACCCTAGGTCTCCCTTCCCCCACTTCATAATTAACTACATTCCTTCCCATGCATAGTACGGAATTTTAGCTAGTAACAAAAGTTAGAATACGGCGTATTTGCTAATTGGTGCAAATTCTATATGTTTTAGTGAGAAAATTTTTAATATAAGAATTATAGTGATGACGTGATATAGCTAATAAATAAGATAAGTGAATAACAAAACTTTGACCCTCTATTTCTTGAGAATCCATCTATCACATTAATTCTTCCCCGTCTATTACACCATGATACGCTGAAAATTTTCTCATGTTCAATAAACCCAAAATTAAATATTTTTACAGACAATTGTAATTCTCTAATTTTATCCTTAATATAAACAAGGAATGACTTGTGTATCATGTAAACCTTCAACTGATTTCATAAACTTTGTAATATCTCAAAAAGAAAGCAATACCAAAATTATGACATGAAGGAGATTATGCGCATCAAAACTAGCAGAGAAGGTTGTGCATTGCTGTGCTTGTACCTTAATACATCAATATATGAACATTTTAAAAATAACACGTGAGAGTCATTTTGTATGTATTCATACATGCGTTTCCATGTGAAGAGGGTGTCACCACTTTTCAATTGCCAGAAAATAACAAAACTGATATTTTGTTCCCCTCAACAGCTGTAGATTGGTGTGCACTCTCCACCATTCAAACTTAATATTGATTTTGCTACATATAAATATCTTGAGTAGAACCTCTGCCTCTCTTATATAAAAGAAAACCCCCTGTCCTCGCATCAAATAATTAGTTTTGTTGCAACTTTTCTCCTTCCTCCATTCCTCTGTGTGTGGCAAAGGGTCTCTCTCTCTCTCTTGCCAAAGCCAGCCAAGCAACACTTGTTTCATCTCAGAATAGGTATGTTTTCTATTCTTCTCATGTATATCTCAATGTTGTTGTTCCGTAGAAGAAATGATAAGAAGAAGAAAAGAATCACCCTGTTAAAAAAAAAAGGAAGAAAGAGGACATACCCGTGAAATGAACGTAAGCGGTACCGTCTTGATACTAGCTTTGGCTGGTATTGTAGGTATCGATGCAGTATTGATAACTATGCATCCAACCGGAATGTTTTTGCCTTATAGTGGTCATTATTGCATGAAAATGTTCGGGATCGATCAAACTTTTTGCAGGGCCAGCATGTTACATGTTGGCTTCTTGTAGACTTTTTTGCTACAATTTATGGTAAAAGTAGTTGAAACTATGATCTCTCTGTCCACAGAAATTTGACACCCAGCACAAGCTACAGCAGAGCCATTAGAGCTTAGAAAGCCTCAGAGAAGGTGAAAATGTTGCTAAGGAGCTCGTCAACGCCAGTTCTTGGATCCCTTCTCTCATCCATCACAGAAAGTCCCAACCATCACTACCAACCGGAACTAGTGCCGCCAACCCACACCACCACCAAACACCCACCAACCACCGTTCCTCACAGCTGTCAAAACAAGCTCTCATTTCACCAATCTGGATCTCAAAATTTCAGCACATTCTCGTGCAATTCCTCTCCCATTTCCTTGTCTGAATATCCCACTACCGGCCGTCGCACTCCTACTGGTGGATTCCGAAGAGCCCAGTCTGAAGGGAACCTGGAAAGCCTAGCCAATGCATCAGGCAACAATTGTGTTGATGAGTTCAGCATGTCGGTTCCAATGAAGAAGTTTCCGCGAAGGCCTAATTGCTCGTTGTTGCAGACAATACCATCCTTTTCATTTCACAATTCGACAGCTGGTAACGAAGATGAGTACAGTGATGAAGAAGAAGAAGAATTTGAAGAAAAACTTGAGAGGACGTACGATACTGTTGGCGGTGGACTGCATATGGAGCAGAACATGCGTTTGAAAGAAGATATGCGATATGTAAATTCGTACGGGAATGTTGGTTTAGAAGCCATGGGGGGAGGGGTCAGTCAACAGATGTATCTTGCAAGAGGGCTTGGTGTTACCGGGGTTGAGTTCAGTTTTGGCAGTGGGTGTGGAGTTAATGGCGGAGGCAGCACTGGTTGTGGTAGCGGCAGCGGTGGTGGTGGCCGTGGTGATGGCGGTGATGGCGATGGAAAAAACCTCGAAGAGCATTACAAGAGATTGGTGGAGGAAAATCCCAGCAACCCTTTGTTCTTGAGAAATTACGCCGAATTTCTGTATCAGGTGAGGGTCCCTTTCGTTACTGAACTAGAATCAAGATTTGGCTTTAATTGTTTTGATGTTCTAAGCCATATCCTAAACCATTCTGCAGTCAAAGGGAGATCTTCAAGGAGCCGATGAATATTACTCGAGGGCTATTCTAGCAGATCCCAACGACGGAGAGATCCTGTCGCAATATGCTAAGCTAGTGTGGGAACTGCATCATGATGAAGATAGAGCTACGAGTTATTTCGAACGAGCAGTTCAAGCAGCCGATGAAGACAGGTTAGCCTCATAGCTCATACACCAAGTCTCATATATTGTTATAATTTCTCGTCAAAATACGTACATAATCGAATTTCGAGCAAATAGCACCTGACTCAGAGCTTCTTCTTTCTCCAGCCATGTTCATGCAGCATATGCTAATTTCCTTTGGGGGGTAGAAGACGACGAAGATGGGGACGATGAGAGCCTGAATTATTCCCATGCTGTACCACCATTTCTCCACAAGGGAGCCATGGCTTCTGCAACTGCTTAATCAAGACACTCGGTCTGGGTTAAAGCGTAACTAGGGATCTGTATATGACATCCTTTTTTTCTGGTTTTAACTTCACTCCGTTATATGCAAGAAGTAATAGAAGACATTCAATTACAAGTGTATGAGACGAAGTTCACGGGATATGCCGTATACGACATCCTTGAAACATTTGGAACCGCATTTTCTAACCCATACTATAAAAAGAGATAACTAGGGATTAACGCAGTTTATTGAAGTCCAAATCCCCATATTCTTCTCGGTCTTCTTTTGGACAAAAAGGAGCCTTAACTAACGATCTCCACCGGCTAGTGCCTACTGATGTTTTTATTTATACGCCAAACGCAATTCAAAGAAACCCATATTGTGATTTATTCCTCCACTTCCTATGGTAACGATATTTTTTTTTTTCGAGTCAAAACGAAGTTAAAGCCAACTTTTAACTTAATACGGACACCAGGGCAACAAAGAACTGAACCAAAAATTAGTTTTGAATTCCTACTAGGGGTAATCATAAAGCAAAATTCCTGAGTAAGTTGAATTGTCACACATTTCAGACTAAAAGATAATATCTTTGGTAGCTAACATTCCGATTGGCGTAAAGGTGTAAAGGTGTTACGTATCCCATTCATGCAAAATGATCCATGCCAAGTAACTAATGGCTGCAAGGATGCGAAGAGAACTTCAAGAATCAATGGATATATGAGCACCCAGATGACCTCGTAAACAAATTACATGTCATTTCTCCCCTCTTGAATCGCAAGACAAAAAACAATGAGGGGAGAAAACATACCTGCACAACAGGAAAATAGAACTAGGAAATTCTCTCTTAACAAGCATCCAAGTGAAACAGCACTCAAGTCGACAGATGTCTCCATGAGTTCATGAGGCAAACGTTCCATAACGGAAACCACTAAATACATGACTTCTCTGCTCAGCCAAAATGAAATTCAAGTGCGGCTTGAATCGACAAACCCATTTGTTAAGGTGATCAGATTCAATATTCCTTTTGGTCACTATCAACCACGGATACCATTGCCTCTCAACCTGTAGCTGTCACCGCCATCTTGATTGCTTCCCCTTCCGGAAGTACGCCCGCCAAAACGCCCTCTCGAAGCCTCATGTGGGTAACTACCTCTGCCTCTTCCCGATCCTGGATAAAGACAGTTCAAAAGCAGCAGGATGTCAATGCGCAACATCGCAGATTAAGAACACACACTATCCAGAACAAGGACAATTATATTTCAAGGAAGCATTAGTTTAAATGCTTGCAGATGGTATATTTTTATGTGTCATGGCACCGCTTGATGCTACTGGAAGCATATCTTGCTTCGGTACTCTTCCATGTGATGGCACTCGAAGCAAATGGTATATTTCAATATGCGATGGCACTGCTTAACAGCAACCAAAACCCATTCTCAATCACCTCCCACAGCACCTATTATATATGATAAAAGACCATCAAAACCATTCTGCAATCACAACACCACCGTCAACACTACGACCACCAATGGCATCTGCTCTAACAGCAAGAGCATAAAAAGAGACCACCCACGTTAGGTTCAGAAGTGAAAGTGATGATTTTAGGGTGAATGAAGGACAGGGTATCACCTTAAAAAAAAAGCAATTATATAAGTTTAACAGGGAACATAGAAAGAGGAAGCCAGAGAGAGAAACACGGAGAGAATCCTCTACAAAATATAGAAGAACATCTTATGAAAAGTAACCACTGAATTCTTTCTGATAAAGTATTACACGGGGTGAGAAATTTGACCAATCAAACATGTCAACAGAAAAGGGTAGGCTAACGCTTGTCGCTAGGTTATTAGAGATTAAAATACCACTCGTACTAGAGCACATGGATTATATACACAACATTTTCAACGCCCATAAGTCATCATCATGTTGTCATTAACAATTATACTATTATTATTATACCTAACTTAGTATAATTATAATACCAAGTATGATCAGAAGTGAGAACTTGATCCAAACCTTCATCGACTAACTAACACCTTGCATGTCCAAGAGCATAAATATCACATTCTCAAGTCCATCATGAGGCATATCCACTGTATATTCATGTTCTATGAAGTGTACTGACAAATAACATGTATGACGAGCACCAGATTCTACATACAGCAAACTTCCATCCAGCCCTCCCTGGAACATTGTTCAAGTGAGAAATTTCCACACATGGACCCTGCTACTAGCTTCTAAGAAAATCATCACATACATCAGTCATGATCCCAACTAGAAAGCAACCACAATAGAGTTTGTCAAGAAGAACTCTGAGACAGAACATTTGGAAGCAGAAGCAAATGAACAATGATTACAGGAAGAATATGTGAAGCAGTTAAGAAATATGACATATGGCAACGGAAGAAGATGCCATACAATCAAGAAACCTTAAATTTAAGACTTCTTATTTCAAATAAAGAGAAGATTGACAGACATACTTCCTCCACGTAAAGTGCTGCTGCTGTTTGCTCTCCTCTCCTCAATGTAAACTTGCCTTCCAACCAACTGTATTGGAGATGCCTAAAAAAGCCAAAAAGAAAAGTGAATGGGATTAAATCAAGTCTTGCCACAGCTGATAAGATATGAAGACGTCACACCATCAATACATGCTTACAAAGACTTCACACACACACAAAAAAAAAGCCTACATGTCAATTACAACAGGAGAAGAGAATAACTTCGTCATATTCCCCTCAGTTTTAGCAAAGAAGCAACCTATATTAGTTGATTAAATTTGTAACATTCAGAAAAATAAGCTCATAGCAAGTTCCACAACGATCACATAACACATATCCTGGAATGACCACCATCGAGCACATTACACATCATCTGACAATGAAAAAGGAAAGGTGTCCTAAACAAAATAAAAGCTCAAACCTTGATTGCATTTTGTACACTCTCAACATCTTCAAACTCGACAAAGGCATAGCAGACACCGATATCCTGCACAAAAAAATTCACATTAGTTTCCTCCCTTTTAATAAGCTAAGCAATATGGTTAATGAACAAAATCATGATATCAACCTTTCGATTCCTTAAGAACACGCCATCATGCTTGATCGTCCCAAAGTTCTTAAACTCTTGCAGGATGTCAAGAGTCGAAACAGTAGAGGGCAGATTCCTTACGTAGACAGATTTTGATTCTCCTGAAAGAGTGAAAGATGAAGAATCAACACTAGGGCAGACAGAGATGGAGGCATACATAACTTAAGAAAGCCAAACATGGCTTATAGGTAGTTACTCAAAGTGCTACACATCATTCAGTATATTGCACCCAAACCACCTCCATATCAAACAATTAGTGGGGTGTCCGCGTTATACATAGCAGAGATAGGCTTATGAGTAGTTACTTAAACTGCCATATGTCATTCACTAAATTAAACTCAGCACCTCCATATCAAACAATCAATGGGGTGTCGGCTCTATAACATAGCAGAGATAGATATCACCTAATTATTTCTTACTCTTTTAAAAAGATATAGCAGATGTTTGTATTCTAGAGATGATCATTGACTAAAAATTTAAGAATGACAAGTAGATATCTAATATGAGGAAGATGCAAAGTTCATAAGTTTGACCCAACCAAAGCATATCACCATCATAACTTTGATATTCTTACAGAGGCACTTAACTCACTTCTCACCACACCCCAATTAGTAGGGAGCCCTCAAAGAGATCCATAACCACAAAAACCCTTAAATCAACAAGCTCGTTAATTTTGCAAATGGAAGCCTCAGAAGTAATTTTGGTGTCTGAGAAACTGAAATGACAAGATATATATTTATGTCACTACTTCTGTATCCTTAAAAACAGTGCAGAGAAAAGGTTTTCCATGAAAATCAGCAGTAGCAGAATAAATAAAAAAATTGGCTTGACACAGTAAAATTGAAGGCACAGTATTTTTGTTCCTCAATTTAGACAGATGTAAAAAACTATACTTAGGCAAATTATTAGCAGACGTTGGGGTGCACCTTCTCTTTGTGATAATGCTTCCTCGGACACCTCCAGACTAGAATCAGGCAAATATGACAACACAGGATTTGATGGCTGAACTGTGGGCTGCTGGGGCTGGTGCCATTCTGAAGCAGGTGCTATGCTCTTACTAACAAATGACTTGGTAGCAACTGATGGCGCAGATTTTCCTTTGGAAGCACGCAACTATCAACATATAAATGGAACCCAAAAGGAAGGGAAAAAATTTGTCAGCCCAACTTCAGACAAGTTTAAATAGATTATCAGTCTAACCTCAAACAAAAGTTAGAACGAAACAAACTCATCCACGTCCATCTAATATCATATGAATCTGCACATGCAGGTGTGAAACACAACTTACTTCACAAATGACAATGTCCAGGTGTTGTAGACATTTGATCCTCAACTATTACGACATCAACAAAGTAACGTAGCTAATCATTTTGACTTCCTCCTAAACATGGGAATAAAGTCGCTTCCACCATGAAATATGTCATAAACTCACGTTGCAAAATCCATGTCAAGTAGGCAAATTGAAAAACTAACCTATTGAATACCTGAAAAATAATTCCTGCGTCCCTTACTTGAACAGGAAACATAATCCAAACCTACAATCATGTACTGCATGCACAAGTACCTGAACTAACAGTCAACTAAAAGGTCATGTATAATCCAGTGGCCATGCATAGGAACCCTGTTATCATAGTGTGGTCCAACTAAAGTCCCAAATGAAGATTTATCACCATGGCATAACCATGCAATAAATGAAACAGATCAGGTGTCATACGAATGCACATGCACATTTCTTTGCAGGTAGAACTTATGTAAGAGTACGTACTATAGAGGCATAGGTAAATTTCTGAGGCTCTTCAATAGGTTCCTCCACAGCAGGCAGAGGTTCTTGCTCCACTTCCACTGTACTTTGAAGCAAAGCAGATGGGTCTGCTGAAGGAGCTTCCTCCTCCACGTAATCAGTCACATGATACTCCTCCTCCTCCTGCTGCTCTTGGTAAGCATACTCATTGGCATGATCATACTGATTAACATGCTCATATTCATCAACCTGATCATCTCCTTCTATATGAACTGAATTTAAATGTTCACTAGCTTCCGCCTCTAAGGAGTAGTTGTGAACTGCCACTTTAAAACTAGCAATCAGGAATGTAAAGAAGACAGTTCATTCTTGACTTGCTAATAGACCAAAGAGACGCACCAAAAAGATTTCGTAATCTGGAGAACTAAGAAAATGAACTAAAAAAATACAACGTTCGACCAGCGCCATTTAAACGATTCAAACTTCATCATCCAAAACAAGATCAAGTAGTTTCCAAGTTCCTATAAGATTTACCAACGATGGCAAACATGAAAGAAGTGAGTGGGTTGGAAAACTGCTAGATCTGTTAAATATAAAGATAATCAATCAGGGAGAAGTTGCTCATACTACCTTTGATTCAATTAAGAAATGTAAAGCATAAAATGGAATATACTTTTACTAAAGCCATATAGCATATAGCCAAGATACCTGGCGAGTCGGGAAGAGGACTAGAAGCAGTTGGTTCGTAATTCACTCTGTTTTCCCCCAACGTGGGCGTTTGATGCTGCTGGATGACCTCCTCACTCACAAAGTGAAAGATATCATTCAGGACAAAATAACCCTTCTCTTGAGGTGCAAGGAGAAACGTCTCCATGAAATTCCTCCAGCCATTGAAATCCTTGGATTTGACAGTACCAGAAACCACCACTAAAATACCTCCACTCCAAGATTCCAGAGAATTTATCGTCTTGATCTCAATGCCGGTATAATGCAGCGACATAATAAGTGTATGCGTTTGCTGCAGAGGAAGTACAAAAACATTCACTTTTTAATTCTAGCTTAGAAAGCCCTCTGATCAACATAAAATATCAAGAAATCTGATAGAGGTGAGCCTGATCGTGTAGAGTCATGCAAACACAGCAAATGAATCACAAAATAAAGCCTAACAAAAAATTTGCATTAGTAGCTGAAGATTTTCATAACCATGCGTTTCTGACTGAAAACACCCACAAATTACTGCATAAAACTGAACAAGGCATCATAGCATCAACTAAAGGTCCACGTTTCATTCCAATAATAAACTTTGGAGTGACTTAAACCTTTCCTCTCCTAAAACACGTGCTCTTTAACAATTGCACGTAATAATATGCCTCAGATCCCGCTCCAAACATTAGAGCGTCTGATGCACTAGGTCTGTATAAGATGTTTAGAGATGGCAAAAGTATCTAAATAAAAAACATCATTTCTCCTTTTAGCTTGATGCGACTAATTGAGATTGAAAGGATCCTAGTAAGGTTTGAAGCTGGTACTGTGCATTAACCTTTGACCAGCCGCACTATGGGGATAGAGAAGAGACAGTGATGACAAACACAAGCACAAGGTATTACTAAACCAGAATAACAGGCAGCGTTACCCAAACAAAAAAAAAAGAATAACAGGCAGAGATTTCTACCATTCACTCCAGCCAACACATCTGACAAACAAAGCAAGAAAATAGAGCAAGAAACATTATGAAGTTTAATTATACAGTTCCCTGAGGTCTGCTGGATGTTTGAAACCCTGACATCATAACTTCGGAATGAAAGACGAATCATGCACATGAATAAGTAATTTATAAGCTCCATCTAGTGCGTATGACTTCTAGCAGCAATTTATTTGAATTAAGAAGCAGTAATCCAAAATTCTGAGAACAAGCACCATATACACATAATACAGAGGATCTAGATCGCCTTAGTTCTTGTTGCCAAGCAAAACAATCAACACATAAAGCATAACGGTAAGTTCCACTCAGTGTGTGTCAATACTATCATCAAAGTTGGGCCTCAAACAGGCAAGTCTATGAGATAATAATTGCAACGACTTCGAACTAAATTCCCCTAATACATGTCCAAAGCCCTGTCTAATCTGCCAAACGCAACAACAAGTCAGAGCGGTTTTACAAGGCCATATCTTATCCCGCCTAAGCCAGTTTAAACAAATCTAGTCATACATTTCCCATCCTCGAAAGCAAAGCAGAATGTCAATCAATTAATCAATCATATTTAACACCAATATTAATCAGCATCAAGAATCTAAGACTTTACAAACAAATTCAAATTACAGTCCAGAACATTACAAGAACAGCCGTCGCCGTTTGGCTTGATTCGCCGTCAATTCGAATCATCGTGCTGGCATCGGTGTAAAATTGATGGACGTAATCTGGCTGCTGCTGAAGAACCTGGTAGTACTGCTGCACAAAGTACGAGCCAACCTAGGAAAAAAAATCAACAAAAATCAGAACAGAAGGGGGAAAAAACACGAACTCCAACAAATGAACGCTTTCCTCTAAATATTACGGTAAAAATCACCTGGAGGGCACTGACTGGAGCGGGATACGAACTCGCCATTTCTCGCTCTCCACAAGAGCGTCGTCAAAGGATTATCGATCGTCACGCGGAACGAACTCTGAAGCCCTAGGGTTTTGCCGTATTTATGCTCCTGTTGCAGTAATTGTTTAATTTTAGATGTTTATCCTGTTCAATTTTTAGAGAGAAAATGTGAAGAAACGGGACGCGCTTTTAGAGAGAGAAGAGGCGAGGAGAATCGAGAGCGACCGAGAGAGATGTAAGAAGAAAGGGAGATTTGCGAGGTTTTAGAGAGAGAAAGCTGTAGATAGATCTTGAGGAGGAGGGGGGTGGGGGGGAGGGGGAGAGAGAGTGCGCTTCGTGGGAGTGGCTTTTGAAAAGGGGGTTTCTTTGATCTCAGAGGTTTAGTTTTGGTGGAATCAGAGCCGTTGATTGTGGGACCCGTGGAGATACAAGAACTGGGTGCTCATAGGAAGGGTTGTGATATTGGGAGTCGAATACGTGGATGGTGGAGATTGGGTTGCGGGGGGTGATGCACGTGATGTGCTGACTGTAGTCACGCAAAGCCAGATGACCCGAGTGAAAGTGGAAGATTTACCAGATTAGTACTTCTACTGTCATGGCAGTAAGAAAATTGCTCGCTCTTTTTCTTACCACTGCAAGTAATTTTGGAAGTGGAAGGTAATCTTACAAAGTACGGCAGGTGGTCTCTCACTGACTTTACCTTTCTGGGAAAAAAATTTTAATTTTAATCAATATTTTGAATTTTTTTTGTAAAATTAATTCTAAGCAATGAATAATTTTTGAACAAAAACGAGTAAAATCACCTTTAACGTGACAATAACAAAAAAAAATTATACATTTACGAAATTAGTTTTCTTTTTTTTGCAATAATGAGAAAAATATACTTTTTTTGCGTTTCTATTTTGATTTTGGATAAAATTATTCAAATAGTGAACAAAAATTGAAAACACCTCCAAGGTGTTTTCAACTTTTTCACCCAATATAAGAAAAAATAACTAAATTTTTTTAATAAAAATGATAAAAGTATACAAACGGATTTTCAAACTAAATTTGAAAATATAAAAATGAAAATAGAAAACAAATATTGTAAATGTACAGATCCTTGTGTTTGAATCAATGTTATAGAAGTCTTTGTAACTAATTATAGGAGTCCACGTGAGGAAACTAAGAAGCGACCAATTCATATCTAGCAATTTCCTCGGTTATGATCTAATCAAATTTTAATCAGCTTTTAAGCTGTTTGTCGAACATTAATTACTTGATTTAATTCAGATTAGATCACCCTCGATCATCTCAAAATCAATCTCAAACTTGCCTTAAACTTACCACGTAATTAAATTAGTTTTTGGATGAAACTATTTTTGCTAGCTGAATGATGGAATAGATTAATGAGGCACACGAAAACATTATAAATCTTTAGAAGCGCACTTCCTGAAAATAATGAGTTTCACTTGACACTACCGAGGCCTACTCAGAGAGACTGGGACTGGTTCTGTGATGATTGAGCGTAAAGTGGTGATCCTTCATCATGCTAGGCCAAAATAAAATAAAATAACAAGGAGATGCACAAATCAAGGTTTAAAAAATTCTACAAAGCTAAATGCAGGTGAATTTTTTTACACAACGGTACCGTCACTTTGCTATCTTAGTGCTATCAGCTTCACCAGTGTCGCAACCAAAAACCCCCATAATTAGCTCAAACTCTAACAGCCAACAGAGAAGATGTAAGAAACCCTTGCAAGAACACTTCTGGAATAAAAATTGGATCAATAATAGCTGCCATAATACGTTTGGGGGACTGCAGTAGGTTGCTGTCCTGGAGTCACGGTTGCTGCTGCACTTGGTTGCACGTATGCTTGACCTTGCTGAGGAAAGGCCTGCTGAAAAACATGTTAGGATTACGATATGATGTATGCAAGCAGTATATCTTGCTACAATATCTGTCTCTCCCAACCACAACCACCCAAAAGGAATCCAACTTTCAAGCAGAATGCAGAACTAATGAACGGGAAGGCAAAAACAAATTCCAGGTTCAGGAAAGAGAATCAATTTATGCACATTATTCAAGTGAAAGCGGTCAACAGAATCAATCATAATGGAAACTGTTACCAGGAGAAGATATAGATGGAAACTATATGGTGAAAGCGGTGAAGATTACGCTACGCAAAATCGATCTTGGAATATATAGGAAAGGGAATCGATCAACAGCTCTTAACAAAAGAGAAAAAGGTACCTGTGCCGAATATGCAGGTGGATAAGCACCATAAGCAACAGTTTGGGGCACAGATGCTTGTACTGATGGCTGTGTGTAGCTGGTTCCATAACTCCCATAGGTGCCATAAGCAGCCTAAAGTACAGAAAGAGTATCATTTAGACATGTCAAGATGACAATAAGATTAAAGGAAGCAATTAAGTTTACACGCTACAGGAGAAACAAATAATATGCAATAATCTCCCTTCTAACGAGAGACAATTCACATAGTTTTGGGAAGGACTAAAAATGATTTAAACACTGGGATTTGCCCCTATACTTTAGCTGAACCCTCTAGTTTACTTAGTGACCATCTCAACCCAGTACTTTAGTTTGTTGACTAATTAGACCCTACCCGCAAATGGATGCTTGAAACAAAAGCAGAATTGATCAAACTTGTTATTCAGAAAGATGGTGACTTGGAAAACAAAGGGTACCAAAAGCTCTAGAATTGTAAATTAAGACCTGAATTTTGACTTCCCCTGAATTTTGACTTGGAAGTCAAAATTCAGGTCTTCATGGTCAGCATATAAACCAAAAGAGTTTAAGCGAATTGAGGTAGTGTTTGATTGGCGGGATAGGATGTGGGGATTGGATAGAATAAGGTGGAATATGCCAATCTACAGCCTATGGGATTAGGGCGGATCAGTAATCCAATCCAATGTTTGGTACAAGCCAGGATAAGAACTTGGAGTTTGGTGAATTTATTTGTTTTCTAAAATTAAGTAACAAGAAAGAAATTAATATAAACTAGAAACTGTCACCATTGTACACCAAACCTAGGAAGTGATTTGAACCGATTCACCCATTCACAATGATGGCAATTTTGAAGTTAATACCGATTGATACCACAACTTGGAGATCGACAAAATGGTGGATGGCTGTTTGGCAGAGTGGGGGAGGGTGTTTAATTGACAAGAAAAGATGGAGGAGAGGATGATGGCAGTTCCGATGGAGGAGCACAATGGTGGCAGTGATGGATTTTGCAGGAGATATATGCAGAGAATATGGTGGCCAGAGTGGTGGGTTGGTGCGGAGGTGTGTTGGACGGTGGTTGCGGTGGGCGGTGGAGGTTGTTGTGAGTTGTGGAGTTGTGATGGTGATGGTGGTGGTGGGTAGGGACACATGGTGGACAGTAGTGGCAGTGTGCAGAGGAGGTGGTAGGTTGGGAGGCGTGGTGGTGGACAGTGGATGTAGTGGGCGGTTGTGGAGAAGTGTTAGATGGCAATGGTGGTGGTGGTGGGTTGTAGAGGATTGCTGGGCAGGGGGGAGGGATCCCGGATGGCTTTTTTTTTTCTCTTTATTACGTCCCAAGGGATTATTTCTCTACAAACCACCCACCCCATGGGGATGGAATTTACCCACTCGAGTGAGATATAACCCTTGTCCTCGGTCCTTATTTGTGTCCAAAAAACAGGCTATAGACCACTCGGATAACCAGTCCCGCCCTAGACCACCAAACACAGCCTAAGAACCCAGAGTTAAGTGGTATTTAATACATTTTGAAACTAATAAATTTGCATATAAACCTCAAAGATTTTTTCTGATTGAGTGGGATGAACAACATACTCCAGAAACATCAAATTACCTGTTGGGTATAGCCAGAGTTCCACTGTTGTCCTTGGGCTTGTGCGGCTTGTGGCCAAGCTTGAGGCTGGACTGTCCATTGGTTTTGAGCTGTTGGGTAAGCACCCATCACTGATGGGGCAGATGAAACACCTCCTGTTCTTGCTAGCCGTGCTCTTTCGGAAACTAAAGCATCCTCCGCATGGCGCTTCCTGGACTCAGATGCACTCTTGTGGTGTAAGAAAAGCTTGGCATGCCGATTATCAGCCTTCTTGATAGACTTTGGATCCCCAAAATAATCCAGAAACTGCAAAAAGCCACCATTAGCACAACATTAAAAGAGACCAACCAAATACAAGGACATTAAAATTGTTGAAAAAGATGAAGTAAAAACAGCTGTCATCAATGGTGTGGACAACCAAATCTGGACAGGAAATTCATGCAGACTTCATAATCAGTTGAACTCAAGGTGTTAGGCAATTGTAGAATTACGACTATTAATAAAGCAAAATTAACATAGCATCACCTCCAAAAAAATGCTAGAGAGGTCTTCTTTCTCAATTATGCTTGCTGCATTAGCATTATCAGGAGAGGGAGAGATAAATTTTTCAACCAACGAATCCAAATACTCGATCCGTTTTGGAAGCCACTGAACGGATTCTATATGGATCAAAGCCTGCAAAATAATTACAAGATTGCATCTTGTGAGCACTAAACTCAGAACCTTGAAGTGAAACAGCACAAAGATCAGAGAGAGAGATAACCTCCAGTAGTGGTTTGGACAGTTGGTTATTCTCGAGCATCTGATCAAGAATTTCCCTTGCTTTTTCTATCTTTCCAGTGACCTGCCAATGGTATTCAATTGTATGGCAAGGTCATTACAAGATGTGCTAAGTTGAATTGCTATCAAATTTGAGCTGTACATCCTAAACATAAAGCAAAACAAGGTTTCCCAACAGGAGATACAGTAGTTTTCATCTTTACTCACCCATTAACTAACAAGCACATAGGATAGAGTAGCACAAACCAACAAGGACACAAGACTTCACTATATGGGACAACAGTTCAGTTCTTCCCACTCCATTTTCAAAAAACTGTGCACAATCCAACAAATGCTAGCCAAGATCCTCTATTGACAAGCCACCATATAAAACTCCCAAAAAATTGACCTCCATAAAACTTCTTGTAAGCAATGATTTAAAAAAAGGACTTTTGATCGAACAAGAAAATTACCGGGTTAAGGGTCAATGGTTCTACCGCTGGGTCAACCCACAGTCAAAAAGTGACATCATAATTAAAAATAAATAATATTATTCAAGTAATATATGTCTAAGCAATTAATAATGACAATTCAGTGCATTTAGTAAATGAAAGGGCATTAAGCGCATTATATACTAAAATGAAGCGTTAATCCAATCAAATATAAAAGCATTACATGTATACATGGGAGAGTTTGAAAATAGATGCTTATCTAACACGAGAGGCAGTAATAGATGGTCTTTGTTGGTTTTCCAAGGCTGTAACCGTCTTGGTAAAAAGGAAGAAGTGTTCCATCTCAACTTCAGCGATTAGACCTTAAAGAATC